>RXON01004266.1:0-78234 GCA_009667805.1 Leptobrachium leishanense | reverse complement strand
CAGTGACTTGTCCTGCGCCTAGCTTCTCCCCGCATCACCTCTTCCCATGATAGACTGCAGGATTTCTCACGCGCAGCCCCCACTCTCTGGAACGCTCTCCCTCGTACTGTCAGACTTTCCCCTAACTTCTCTTCCTTCAAACGCTCCCTTAAGGCTAGGGTCAGACTAACGCATTTTTTGCTTGCCCGTGAAAAAGTGCGTTCGAACGAATGGACGTATTTTTTCACAGAATACGTGATAGTGTCATACGATGCGCAGTTTCATCCGTGATTTTGTACGGATCATCAATAAAACACTTTTTTGGGTCTGGACGTTATGTTGGCCGGAACATTAGCAGCGTCTGACGTCTCCTAATCACGCACACACGCCGCTAGCGGGCGCAGCGCACTCTGTACGTCAGTACTAGTGGTTTCACGTTCTCGAAAAAAATGCATTTGTTTGCCGTTGTTTGCGTTGCGCCGGCCGCACTTTTGTGCGACCGTACTTCGTATATTGGCCGTCATTGCCCGGCATCTGCTGCTAGCACGGCCGTGATTATGTGCGGCTGCACGCGCGTTCGCACTGCCTCAGTCTGACCCTAGCCTTAAACATTCCTATTTAGGGAAGCCTACCACCCAACTCACTGACACAACATCAATCACTCTCACCTTGCAGTCCTCTCCTCCTGTTTCCAACCCCAACCCTCCCAGATTGTGAGTTCCTACGGGAATAGCGCCCTCATCTCCTCCTGTACTGTTTGTCAAATGTTGTTCAATGTATTGTAACCCTGTCTATTACTGTGCTTATTGTACAGCGCTGCGGAATATGCTGGCGCTTTATAAATAAAGAATAATAATAATAAATAAAATAATTTCTAGATTGCTCCATATTTGGAAGCACCCACTGCCGCCACTAGGACCCTTACCTTTTCTCCTTTCTATGTTTGTCAGATGCATTATAAATGGGTTAATCCATTCCAAACCTCATTTGCACATCTACAGTTGTTTTGTTCAAAATGATTCAACCCCCAATGCTGTAAAGGGTTTTAGGGAATTTAGTGACATTTGTAATTGTATTCAGAATGAAATCCTACAAGGACTTTTTAAAAGAACCATATGCAACTAAAATGACATCAATTGGTTTTGTAATACAGTAGTAAATGTTTCTTTTGTGAATTCTTCATTGACACAATTATTCAACCCCTTTAAAGACTACCACTCTGAAGAACAGAGGTTCATTCAAGTGTTTTCAATCAGGTATTGAAAACACCTGTGGATGTCACGGAGCAGCAATAAAGCATAATAAGCACCAATTAGGCAGCTTTTAAAATGACTGTGATACTCAGCTCCTTCTAGACATTTACTGGTGTCGTTACAAACATGGTGAAGTCAAGAGAATGGTCCAGGGAAGACAAGAGAAGAGGTGATTACTCTTCACAGGAAGGGCAATGGCTATAAGAAGATTGCAAAGATGTTAAACATACCAAGAGAGACCATAGGAAGCATCATTCGCAAATTCAAGGCAAAGGGCACTGTTGAAATGCTACCTGGTCGTGGCAGAAAGAAGATGCTGACTTTGACTGCTGTGCGCTACCTGAAGCGAGTAGAGTGGAGAAAATCCCCGTGTGACTGCTGAGGAACTGAGAAAAGATTTGTCAGATGTGGGTACTGAAGTTTCAGCTCAGACAATACGGCGCACACTGCGTAATGAAGGCCTCCATGCCAGAACTATCAGGCGCACCCCTTGCTGTCTCCAAAGAATAAGAAGAGTCGACTGCAGTATGCCAAAAGTCATGTGGACAAACCACAGAAGTTTTGGATAGTGTTCTGTGGACTGATGAAACAAAATTAGAACTGTTTGGGCCCATGGATCAACGCTATGTTTGGAGGAGGAAGAACAAGGCCTATGAAGAAAAGAACACCTTGCCTACTGTGAAGCATGGCGGGGGGTCAATCATGCTTTGGGCTGTTTTGCTTCTGCAGGTACAGGGAAGCTTCAGTGTGTGCAAGGTACCATGAATTCTCTTCAGTACCAGGAGATATTGGATGACAATGTGATGCAGTCCGTCACAAACCTGAGGCTTGGGAGACGTTGGACCTTTCAACAGGACAATGATCCCAAGCATACCTCCAAGTCCACTAGAGCATGGTTGCAGATTTAAAGGCTGGAACATTTTGGAGTGGCCATCGCAGTCACCTGACTTAAATCCGATTGAGAACCTCTGGTGGGACTTAAAGAAAGCAGTTGCAGTGCGCAAGCCTAAGAATGTGACTGAACTGGAGGCTTTTGCCCATGACGAATGGGCGAAGATACCCGTAGATGGCTGCAAGACACTTGTGTCAAGCTATGCTTCACGTTTAAAAGCTTTATAACTGTAAAAGGATGTGTGTACTAAGTACTAAGAATTGAATGTCACTTGGGGGTTGAATAAAACTGATAATGATGTGAGCACACAGAAAGACATTTGTGTTATTTCATTATAAATGTTATGTTATATTTGTCTGACCTACACGTGCCTCTTTGATTTAGTTGTAAGCAAGATGACTGAATGATCAAAATCAATGTCAAACTGGCCAAAACACTCAATTTCAGTGGGGGTTGAATAATTTTGAACACAACTGTATTAACTAAGAGTTAACAACATGGTGTTCATTCTAACATATGCGTCATTTATTAATCCATCATTTTATGAATGGATTAACACACTAATATGTGATTAACCCATGCTTTATGTGCCAATATCTTTCTATTTTGAGAGAATACCTCACCAAATAAATACCATATAGTCTATAAATCTTATATTCTAATATTAAATGACTAACCATGTCCTAATTTGTATCCATCAATCACTATTCGGGTTATAACCCCAAATGAATAATACCTCAATGTATTATATTATTGTTCTTTGTATATTTTACATTCTACATTTGTGTCACTAAATTATCTATCCTATTTATAGGAGAATTATCACACTTAAAAAAATTAAACCTAAAAATATAAAACCCAAATTTTATATAAATATATAAAATAAAAAAATAAATAAATAAATAAAAAAAATAATAATATATAAAAAATTTTTTTTCGTGTTTACGTGTGTCAACATATAAATCCCTCTGTTATATCATCAATAGTGGTTATTAAATTATTAAAATATTACAGAAAATAAAACCTAAAATATAAGTCCGAAATTGTGTTTTTTATTTTATTTTATTTTAAATATACGTTTACTTGTGTCAATATATAAATCCCTCTGTTGTATTAAAAATAGTGATTATTGAATTATTAAAATATTACAAAATATAAAACCTAAAATATAAGTCCCAAAGTGTTTTTTTTACATATATACGTGTTTACGTGAGTCAATATATAAATCCCTCTGTTATATTATCAATATTGATTATTAAATTATTAAAATATTACAAAAAATAAAACCTAAAATATAAGACCCAAAGTGTTTTTTTTATTTATTTTTTTATATACGTGTTTACGTGTGGCAACATATAAATCCCTCTATTATATTATCAATAGGGATTATAGTAATTTAATAATTAATTTATATCACCATAAACAGATAATTATATTGTGCTATATAAATTATGATGTATTATGACCATTAAATGAATAACAATTATATATTATATAGTGCAAAATCAATATAGTGCAATAGTGCTAAATAATGACTGATTATAGAAAATGAACAAACTCAAAATCGGTATTTAGACCAACCGGAAACATAGTACCCCATTCATATATATGTCTCATTTCTTCTTTACCCAATGTGGTCGTCATACTTTCCCCTCTATCCCTATTGCTGACTTTTTTTAGGGCTGTAAATTTTAAACCTATTGGGGATCTATTATGCTTTACCCTAAAATGCTCTGAGACCGAGTGTTTCGTAAACATTTTCCTTATATTCCTTATATGTTCTGAGAAACGCACATTCAATGCTCTACTGGTTCTACCAATATAGTATAGGCCACAGGGGCATTCTAAAATATAAATCACGTTCTTTGAACAACATGTTAAAACATCCTTAATAAAAACTTCTTTACCGCTTTTTTTATTTAAACATTTTTTAGTTAAAGATTTTTTCCTTCCCACTGACCTACAGGACAAAAATTGTCCACAACTATAGAAGCCGCTTTCTAAATTGAACATATTGGCATACGATATTTTATGTATCTTATTTTTCATCAGCTTGGTTTTCAAGCTTCGGGCTCCTCTGAATATTATTCGTGGGTGATCTTCAATAATGTTGTCCAACTCCCTATCTCGTTTAAGAATATGCCAGTGTTTACTTATACTTTTCTTCATTTTTTTTGCTTCAGTATTAAAATCAAAAATTAATGGCACTTGTGCCAAATTCCTTTTCTTTTTCTTCTTCTTATATTTTAGTAAGGCACCACGATCTTTCTTTTTTACCTCATCTAAAGCTTTGATTTATCATACCCAAAAAATCTTCTTTTAATCGTTCTATTTGTTCATCACAGATATTCTCATCAGAACAATTCCTCCTTATTTGTAAAAATTGGCTTTTTGGAACTGCATCGGGCCAAACAGGATTATGACAACTATTTCGCTCAATATAGGTGTTGGTATCGACCTCCTTAAAATGGGTTTTTGTTTTTACTTTTTTCCCTCAATATATATATATCCAGATCCAAAAAGGTTATACTTTCCTTACTCCAGTTCTTTTCGAGTTTAATTCCCCATTCAGGATTATCTAGATTTTCAAGGAAGGAGATCAAATCCCGTTCACCATCCCTCCAAGTGAAGAAGATATCATCTATATATCTAACATAGATAGGTATCATATTTTGCACCCAGCTATGCGAACCATAGACAAACCTGGTCTCCCAGTCAGTCATAAACAGGTTCGCATTGCTGGGCGCAAACTTGGTGCCCATTGTAATACCATTTTTTTGCATATCAAATTGCTGGTCATATCTAAAATAATTATTATTTAAAATAAAATCAATACCCTTTACAGTGAAATCCACTTGTTCCGGTTTCATAGAATCATTACTCAAAAATTGCTGTCTGACTGCCTCTTTACCCAATTTGTGTGGTATATTGCTATACAATGCATTCACATCACATGTCACTAAATACCAGTCTTTTTTCCATACAACCTTTTCTAGTATTTGTAACATATTTATAGTATCTTTTAAATAAGATTTAGTTGTTTTAACTACTGGTTGTAATATCATATCTATATATTCTGACAAATTGCTTGTTAAAGATTTTATCCCTGCTACGATGGGTCTACCCGGGGGTTCTTCCAAATTTTCATGAATTTTGGGGAGGATATAAAAACGGGGTATTTTTGGGAAAGGTATATTTAGATGTATATATTCCTTTTCATTTAAGATTTCTTGTTCTTTCCCCTCAATCAATCATTTTTGCAGATCTTCTTTAATTCTAGCCGTAGGGTCCCCGCCAATCTTTTCATATGTGTCAACATCTCCCAAAATTTGATAAACCTCATTTTCATATTGTTCTTTTGATAAAATTACGACTCCTCCCCCTTTATCGGCCGGTCTTATCATTATGGAATCATCATTGCTTAAATTCTTCAGTGACTCACATTCTTGCCTAGATACATTAGATTTCATTTTTTTAGTTGAAAGTTTTTCCAGATCCTTTAGGACTAATTTCTCAAATACCTTCATCTCATCAGAGATAAGGTTCCTTGGAAAGAATTTTGAAATTTGGTTTTAGATTAGTATGGACATATGTGCCCGTATCGGTCCCCAAGCTTCTTTCTAATGGGGATTTTGTAAAAAACTTTTTTAAGCGTAGACCCCTTTTAAACCTCTGTAAATCAACATAGGTATTAAACCTATCTATTCCTTTATTGGTGGTGAATTTTAAACCCCTCTTTAAGAGGTTTATTTCTACATTGGTCAGAACTCTATTGCTTAAATTATATATTCCTGTCTTAACTATCTTCTTTCACTCTTCCCTCTGTTTAATCCTTCTCCCTGATCTCTTCCCTCTTCTGGCTCCTCCCATGATCGTTTCCTGACCCCTGGTCTCTGTTGTCTTAGGTCTAGTTCCCTGGACTCCTGCGGTTTCTCCTTCTCTCGATAATGTTTCCCCCAAAAATCCCCTTCCTGATGTTGATCCTTCCAAAAATCCCCTTCTTTATATTCCGCTAGGGGTTGAAACCTGTTAGAGACTGTAATTCCTCCATTGGAGTCTTCCCTCCCATTACTCCTGGGTCCATTGGGATTATAGGTCACATATCTATGATGGTCCGAATGACTGTCATATTCCCTTCTGTCATTCTTCTGGAATGTCCTAGGGTCCCTTCATTTAAAATGATTCAATCCTCCATGTTTAGGTTTTGCTCCATAAACATTATATGAGTCCATATATGCAGGTTTTTTTATAAAAAATGTAAAAATAAAAAAACATGTGTTTTACCGGTTTTCAAAAATCCAAGTGGGGGGGGGGCGAAAAAAGGGGGTTGAATATTTTAAATATTTTAAACAGGATACCTATATCTCCAAAACAGAAAATGTTACAGACGTAAATATCAGTACTTAGATTCGTGTTGAAAAATAAAACAACAAGTTTTTTACAATGTTCTGAAAATTCCTTGGGGGGGGCAAAAAGGGGGGGTTGAATACTTTTATCAGTATACCTATATTTCAAAAGCCAAAGATGTTACAGACGTGAAATTTGGTATTTACAATCTTCTTGAAAAATAAAAAAAAGTGTCTTACCACTTTCCATTAAATCCCAAGTGGGGGGTAAAAAAAAAGGGGGGGCTGAATACTTTTAAACAGGATACCTATATCTCAAAAACAGAAGATGTTACAAATGTGAAAATTGGTATTTAGATTCCTCTTGGGAAACAAAAAACACCTATTTTACCATTTTCCAAAAATCCAGTGGGAGGGGGCAAAAATGGGGGTTGAACACTTTCTATCAGTATATCTATATTTCAAAAACCAAAGATGTTACAGGTGTGAAATTTGGCATTTACAATCTTCGTGATAAAAAACAAACATGTGTTTTGCCATTTTCCAAAAATTCAATTAAGGGGGTTGGGGAAAGGGGTCTGAATATTTTTATCATTATACCTATATTTCAAAAATCAAAGATGTTACAGACGTGAAATTTGGTATTTACAATCTTTTTGAAAAATAAAAAAACAGGTAATTTACCATTTTCCAAAAATCCCAAATGGGGGAGGAAAAAAGGGGGTGAATACTTTTAAACAAGATACATATATATCACAAAAACAGAAGATGTTACAAACGTGGAAACTGGTATTTTGATTCATCTTGAGAAATATAAAAACACCTATTTCACCATTTATCAAAAATCCATTGTGGGGGACAAAAAGGGGGGGCTGAATACTTTTATCACTATACCTATATTTCAAAAACCACAGATTTCTTGTAGGTGTGAAATTTGGTATTTACAATCTTCATGCAATAAACCAAACATGCGTTTTACCATTTTCCAAAAATCCATGTTGGGGGGGTCGGGGAAAGGGGTGTGAATACTTTTATCAGTATATCTATATTTCAAAAACCAAGATGTTACAGGTGTGAAGTTTGGTAATTCCAATCTTTTTGATAATAAAGAAACATGTGTTTTACCATTTTCCAAAAGTCCAAGCGGGGGTGAAAAGAGGGGGGGGGTGAATACTTTTAAACAGGATACCTATATCTCAAAAACAGAAGATGTTACAGACGTGAAAATTGGTATTTAGATTTGTCTTGAAAGATAAAAAAACATGTATTTTACCATTTTCCAAAAATCCAGTGGGAGTGGGTGGCGGCAAAAGGGGGGTTGAATACTCTTAAACAGGATACCTATATTTCCAAAACCAATGATGTTACAGGTGTGAAATTCAAAATTTACAATCTTCATGCAAAAAAAAACATATTTTACCATTTTACGAAAATCCAGTTAAGGGGGGTGGGGGAAAAGGATGTGAATACTTTTATCAGTATACCTATATTTCAATAACCAAAGATGTTACAAGTGTGAAATTTGGCATTTATAATCTTCGTGATAAAAAACAAACATGTGTTTTGCCATTTTCCACAAATCCAATAAAGGGGGATGAAAAAAGGGGGGGGTGAATACTTTTAAACAGGATACATATGTATCACAAAAACAGAAGATGTTACAAACGTGGAAATTGGTATTTAGATCCATCTTGAGAGATATAAAAACACCTATTTCACCATTTTCCAAAAAAAACCTCATGATTCTTTTAAAAACAATTTTAGCAATTCCTAAAATCCACGCTAGCGAAGCCGCGGGCAAAACCTAGTAACTAATATTAACTGATTGCAGAAACACGATAAAATGGAGGGAATAACCAATAACTAATATTCACTGATCGCAGAAACACAATAAAATGGAGGGAATAACCAATAAGTAATATTCACTGATTGCAGAAACACGATAAAATGGAGGGAATAACCAATAACTAATATTCACTAATTGCAGAAACATGATAAAATGGAGGGAATAACCAATAAATAATCTTCACTAATTGCAGAAACACGATAAAATGGAGGGAAAAACCAATAAATAATATTCACTAATTGCAGAAACACGATAAAATGGAGGGAATAACCAATAACTAATATTCACTAATTGCAGAAACATGATAAAATGGAGGGAATAACCAATAACTAATATTCACTAATTTCAGAAACATGATAAAATGGAGGGAATAACCAATAATTAATATTCACTAATTGCAGAAACACAATAAAATGGAGGTAATAACCAATAACTAAGATTCACGAATTGCAGAAACACGATAAAATGGAGATAATTACCAATATTTATTGATTGCAGAAACACGATAAAATGGAGGGAATAACCAATTACTTATATTCATTGATTGCAGAAACACGATAAATGGAGGGAATAACCAATAACTAATATTCACTAATTGCAGAAACACAATAAAATGGGGGGAATAACCCATAACTAATATTCACTAATTACAGAAACACGATAAAATGGAGGGAATAACCAATAACTAAGATCCACTAATTGCAGAAACACGATAAAATGGAGATAATTACCAATATTTATTGATTGCAGAAACACAATAAAATGGAGGGAATAACCAATAATTAATATTCACTAATTGCAGAAACACGAGAAAATGGAGGGAATAACCAATTACTTATATTCATTGATTGCAGAAACACGATAAATGGAGGGAATAACCAATAACTAATATTCACTAATTGCAGAAACACAATAAAATGGGGGGAATAACCCATAACTAATATTCACTGACTGCAGAAACACGATAAAATAGAGGAAATAACCAATAAGTCATATTCAGTGACTGCAGAAACACGATAAAATTCAGGGAATAACCAATAACTAATATATACTGATTGCAGAAACACGACAAAATGGAGGGAATAACCAATAACTAATATTCACTGATTGCAGAAACACTATAAAATGGAGGTAATTACCAATAACTAATATCTATTGATTGCAGAAACACGATAAAATGGAGGGAATAACCAATAACTAATATTCACTGATTGCAGAAACATGATAAAATGGAGGGAATAACCAATAACTAATATTTACTGATCGCAGAAACACGATAAAATGGAGGTAATTACCAATAACTAATATCTATTGATTGCAGAAACACGATAAAATGGAGGAATAACCAATAAGTCATATTCACTGTTTGCAGAAACACGATAAAATGGAGGGATAACCAAATAACTAATAAATCACTGATTGCAGAAACACGATAAAATGGAGTGAATAACCAATAACTATACACTGATTGCAGAAACACGATAAAGAAAAGGAATAACCAATAACTAATATTCACTGTTTGCAGAAACACGATAAAATGGAGGAATAACCAATAACTAATATATACTGATTGCAGAAACACGATAAAATGGAGGGAATAACCAATATTCACTGATTGCAGAAACACGATAAAATGGAGGTAATTACCAATAACTAATATTATTGATTGCAGAAACACGATAAAATGGAGGGAATAACAATAACTAATATATACTGATTGCAGAAACACGATAAAATGGAGGGAATAACCAATAACTAATATTCACTGATTGCAGAAACACATATAAAATGGAGGTAATTACCAATAACTAATATCTATTGATTGCAGAAACGATCATGGATAAAAGGACTGCGACAATATAACCAAGCTAAGATAATACTTCAAAACTGACTGCAGAAACACCATTAAAAATGGAGCGGGAATAAACAAATAACTAATATTCACTGATTGCAGAAAACACGATAAATGGAGGAATCACCAATAACTAATATTTACTGATGGCGGAAACACGATAAAATGGAAGGAATAACCAATAAATAATATTCACTGACTGCAGAAACACGATAAAATGGAGGAATAACCAATAAGTAATATTCACTGACTGCAGAAACACGATAAAATAGAGGAAATAACAAATAAGTAATAATTCATCTGACTGCAGAAACACAATAAAATAGAGGAAATAACCAATAACTATATTTACTGATTGCGGAAGACACGATATAAAATGGAGGGAATACACAACTAACATTCACTGATTGCTGAAACACGATAAATGGAGGTAATTATCAATAACTAATATTTATTGATTGCAGAACACGAATACAATATGAAGGAATAACCAGAATAACGAATAAAATGGAGGGAATAACAATAACTAATATTTACTGATTGCAGAGACACGATTAAATGGAGGGAATAACCAATAACTAACGTATTCACTGATTGAAGAAAACACGATAAAATGGATGGAATTATCATATAACTAATATTTATTGATTGCAAGAAAACAAAAGGAGGAATAACCAATAATATACGTAATTGCAAACACGATAAAATGGAGGGAATTATCAATATTCTAATATTTATTGATTGCAGAAACACGATAAAATGGAGGGAATAACCAATATCTAATATTTATTGATTGCAGAACACAATAAAATGGAAGGAATAACCAATAAGTAATATTCATTGACTGCAGAAACATGATAAAATGGAGGGAATAACCAATAACTAATATTCATTGATTGCAGAAACACGATAAATGGAGGGAATAACCAATAACTAATATTCACTGATGGCAGAAACACGATAAAATGGAGGAATATACCAATACCTAATATTCATTAATTGCAGAAACACGATAAATGGAGGGAATATAACAATAACTAACATTCACTGACTGCAGACACAAGATAAAATAGAGGAATAACCAATAACGAATATTCACTGATTGCAGAAACACGATAAAATGGGGGAATTATCAATAACTAATATTTATTGATTGCAGAAACACGATAAAATGGGGGAATAACCAAAAACTAATATTTAGTGATTGCGGAGACACGATAAAATGGAGGGAATAACAATAACTAACATTCATTGACTGCAGAAAAAGATAAAATAGAGGAAATAACCATTAAGTAATATTCACTGATTGCAGAAACACGATAAAATGGATGGAATAACCAATAACTAATATTCTTTTTTTTTTTTTTTATTGAAAATTTGTAAAATTACAATGAAAAGAAGATCACGAAATCAAACTAGGTATGGCCATACTGTGCCAGCAATAACAATAACAAAAGAACTGGTATTAAGGTCGAAGGTAATTTGCGATGGGTAAGTGACAACAGCGCGGAGTTAGACGTAAGACGTAAAAATAAACAAAGCATAAAAATAGTCCAACAAAGCATGGAAAGCGCAAAAAGAGGCCCATGTGGTAAATAAGAAAAAACGATGCAAAGAGTCCAGAACAGTCGTTAGTCCCAGAATAGACAGCGTGGGGGGGGGGAGAAAAGAGTTCAACCGGGTTGCACCTCTGGAAATCCAGCGGGAGACCTGCCGCTTTAAGGTCGGTCCAAGCCGTCGCCGGATCCGTGAGCGTGTAGGGACGTTAGCAAAAGTCACAACAGAGAGCCAGCCAGGCCCCATCTATATCGGATTCCTTCCTGCGGAGCGCAGTAGTCACGTCCCTAAAACGCCTACGGGCCATTAAGGTTAAAAATGGGAGGTCGTGGTATAGGGCAAGTGTGGAGCCTTCAAACTGTACAGGGTCCCGGGCACAGGGGTGGTCATAAGTTTCACCTTCAGGGACACGTCTCGGAAAGACACTACAACATCCTTAGGCGTACCCTTACCAGCCGACGTCGGACTCCGGATCCGAACACCGAACCCACCACTCAGGTGTGTCAGGGGACAGTCCAGCAACTTGTAGTACCAAGCGGGTCACATAGGGCTGTAAATCCTCAGCTGGCACTGAATCCGGAATGCCCCTGACCAAATATTGCTGCGCCGGTGTCTGGACTCCAATGTCTCCACCGAGCGGGACAAAATCTCAACCTGAGATCGAAGAGCAGCCAACTGACCGTGGAGGAGTGTTTGTTCTGCTACTACTTTCTGCGTCGTCACTTTCACCTCTGCCACCTGTGCGCGTATCTCTCCACCTCCACCCGAACCGCCGCTACCTCAGGTCTCCACATGTCCCTGATGTCCTCCATTAATCTGCGAAGGTCACCCTTCGTGGAGGGAAGATGATCATCTCCCCCCGGGAGGGAATCACAGGCAAGCCCTTTTCCGGACCATACGACCGGCCTGATCCCCTGGCACACTGGACTTCGGCGTCGATCCCTGTCCAATAACTAATATTCACTGATTTGGAGAAACACGATAAAATGGAGGTTATTACAATAACTAATATCTATTTTGCAGAAACACAATAAAAGGGAGGAATAACCAATAACTAATATTTACTGACTGCAGAAACACGATAAAATGGAGGGAATAACCAATAAGTAATATTCACTGACTGCAGACACAAGATAAAATAGAGGAAATAACAAATAAGTAATATTCACTGACTGCAGAAACACGATAAAATGGAGAGAATAACCAATAACTAATATTCACTGATTGCGGAAAGACGATAAAATAGAGGAAATAACCAATAACTAATATTCACTAATTGCACAAACACGATAAAATGGAGGGAATTATCAATAACTAATATTTATTGATTGCAGAAACACGATAAATGGAGGGAATAACCAATAACTAATATTTATTGATTGCAGAAACACGATAAAATGGAAGGAATAACCAATAACTAATATTCACTGACTGCAGAAACACGATAAATGGAGGGAATAACCAATAACTAATATTCACTGATTGCAGAAACACGATAAAATGGAGGGAATAACCAATAACTAATATTTACTGATTGCAGAAACACGATAAAATGGAGGGAATAACAAATAACTAATATTCACTGATTGCAGAAACACGATAAAATAGAAGGAATCACCAATAACTAATATTTACTGATGGCGGAGACACGATAAAATGGAGGGTATAACCAATAAGTAACATTCACTGAATGCAGAAACACGATAAAATGGACGGAATAACCAATAACTAATATTCATTGATTGCAGAAACACGATAAATGGAGGGAATAACCAATAACTAATATCTATTGATTGCAGAAACACGATAAAATGGAGGGAATAACCAATAACTAATATTCACTGATTGCAGAAACACGATAAAATGGAGGGAATAACCAATAAGTAATATTCACTGATCGCAGAAACACAATAAAATGGAAGGAATAACCAATAAGTAATATTCACTGACTGCAGAAACATGATAAAATGGAGGAAATAACCAATAACTAATATACACTGATTGCGGAAACACGATAAAATAGAGGAAATAACCATTAAGTAATATTCACTGACTGCAGAAACATGATAAAATGGAGGAAATAACCAATAACTAATATTCACTGATTGCGGAAAGACGATAAAATAGAGGAAATAACAATTAAGTAATATTCACTGACTGCAGAAAAACGATAAAATAGAGGAAATAACCAATAACTAATATATACTGATTGCAGAAACACGATAAAATGGAGGGAATAACGAATAACTAATATTCACTGATTGCAGAAACACGATAAAATGGAGGTAATTACCAATAACTAATATCTATTGATTGCAGAAACACGATAAAATGGAGGGAATAACCAATAACTAATATTCACTGATTGCGGAAACACGATAAAATGGAGGGAATCACCAATAACTAATATTCACTGATTGCAGAAACACAATAAAAGGGAGGGAATAACCAATAACTAATATTTACTGACTGCAGAAACACGATAAAATTCAGGGAATAACCAATAACTAATATATACTGATTGCAGAAACACGATAAAATGGAGGGAATAACCAATAACTAAGATTCACTGACTGCAGACACAAGATAAAATAGAGGAAAAAAACTATTACTAATATTCACTGATTGCAGAAACACGATAAATGGAGGTAATTATCAATAACTAATATTTATTGATTGCAGAAACACGATAAAATGGAGGAAATAACCAATAACGAATATTCACTGATTGCAGAAAAACGATAAAATTGAGGGAATAACCAATAACGAATATTCACTGATTTCAGAAAAACAATAAAATGGAGGGAATTATCAAAAACTAATATTTATTGATTGCAGAAACACGATAAAATGGAGGGATTAACCAAAAACTAATATTCACTAATTGCAGAAACACGATAAAATGGAGGGAATAACCAACAACTAATATTCACTGATCGCAGAAACACAATAAAATGGAAGGAATAACCAATAAATATTATTCACTGACTGCAGAAACACGATAAAATGGAGGGAATAACCAACAACTAATATTCATTGAGTGCAGAAACACGATAAATGGAGGGAATAACAAATAACTAATATTTACTGACTGCAGAACCACGATAAAATGGAGGGAATAACCAACAAGTAATGTTCACTGACTGCAGAAACATGATAAAATGGAGGGAATAACCAACAACTAATATTCATTGATTGCAGAAACACGATAAATGGAGGGAATAACCAATAACTAATATATACTGATTGCAGAAACACAATAAAATGGAGGGAATAACCAATAAGTAATATTCACAGACTGCAGAAACACGATAAAATGGAGGGAATAACAAATAACTAATATTCACTGATTGCAGAAACACGATAAAATGGAAGGAATCACCAATAACTAATATTTACTGATGGCGGAGACACGATAAAATGGAGGGTATAACCAATAAGTAACATTCACTGACTGCAGAAACACGATAAAATGGAGTGAATAACCAATAACTAATATTCACTGATCGCAGAAAAATAAAATGGAAGGAATAACCAATAAATAATATTCACTGACTGCAGAAACACGATAAAATGGAGGGAATAACCAATAAGTAATATTCACTGACTGCAGAAACACGATAAAATAGAGGAAATTACCAATAAGTAATATTCACTGATTGCAGAAACACGATAAAATGGAGGTAATTACCAATAACTAATATCTATTGATTGCAGAAACACGATAAAATGGAGGGAATAACCAATAACTAATATTCACTGATTGCGGAAACACGCTAAAATGGAGGGAATCACCAATAACTAATATTCACTGATTGCAGAGACACGATAAAATGGAGGGAATAACCAATAACTAATATTCACTGATTGCAGAAACACGATAAAATAGAGGAAATAACCAATAACTAATATTTACTGATTGCAGAAACTCGATAAAATGGAGGGAATAACCAATAACTAATATTTATTGATTGCAGAAACACGATAAAATGGAGGGAATTATCAATACCTAATATTTACTGACTGCAGAAACACGATAAAATTCAGGGAATAACCAATAACTAATATTCACTGATTGCAGAAACACGATAAAATGGAGGGAATAACCAATAACTAAGATTCACTGACTGCAGACACAAGATAAAATAGAGGAAAAAAACTATTACTAATATTCACTGATTGCAGAAACACGATAAATGGAGGTAATTATCAATAACTAATATTTATTGATTGCAGAAACACGATAAAATGGAGGAAATAACCAATAACGAATATTCACTGATTGCAGAAAAACGATAAAATTGAGGGAATAACCAATAACGAATATTCACTGATTTCAGAAAAACAATAAAATGGAGGGAATTATCAAAAACTAATATTTATTGATTGCAGAAACACCATAAAATGGAGGGATTAACCAAAAACTAATATTCACTAATTGCAGAAACACGATAAAATGGACGGAATAACCAACAACTAATATTCACTGATCGCAGAAACACAATAAAATGGAAGGAATAACCAATAAATATTATTCACTGACTGCAGAAACACGATAAAATGGAGGGAATAACCAACAACTAATATTCATTGAGTGCAGAAACACGATAAATGGAGGGAATAACAAATAACTAATATTTACTGACTGCAGAACCACGATAAAATGGAGGGAATAACCAACAAGTAATGTTCACTGACTGCAGAAACACGATAAAATTGAGGGAATAACCAATAACTAATATCTATTGATTGCAGAAACACGATAAAATGGAGGGAATAACCAATAACTAATATATACTGATTGCAGAAACACAATAAAATGGAGGGAATAACCAATAAGTAATATTCACAGACTGCAGAAACACGATAAAATGGAGGGAATAACAAATAACTAATATTCACTGATTGCAGAAACACGATAAAATGGAAGGAATCACCAATAACTAATATTTACTGATGGCGGAGACACGATAAAATGGAGGGTATAACCAATAAGTAACATTCACTGACTGCAGAAACACGATAAAATGGAGTGAATAACCAATAACTAATATTCACTGATCGCAGAAACACGATAAAATGGACGGAATAACCAATAACTAATATTCACTGATCGCAGAAACATAATAAAATGGAAGGAATAACCAATAAGTAATATTCACAGACTGCAGAAACACGATAAAATGGAGGGAATAACCAACAACTAATATTCATTGATTGCAGAAACACGATAAATGGAGGGAATAACCAATAAGTAATATTCACTGACTGCAGAAACACGATAAAATAGAGGAAATTACCAATAAGTAATATTCACTGATTGCAGAAACACGATAAAATGGAGGTAATTACCAATAACTAATATCTATTGATTGCAGAAACACGATAAAATGGAGGGAATAACCAATAACTAATATTCACTGATTGCAGAGACACGATAAAATGGAGGGAATAACCAATAACTAATATTTACTGATTGCGGAGACACGATAAAATGGAGGGAATAACCAATATCTAATATTTATTGATTGCAGAAACACGATAAAATGGAGGGAATTATCAATATCTAATATTTATTGATTGCAGAAACACGATAAAATGGAGAGAATAACCAATATCTAATATTTATTGATTGCAGAAACACAATAAAATGGAAGGAATAACCAATAAGTAAAATTCACTGTTTGCAGAATCACGATAAAATGGAGGGAATAACCAATAACTAATATTCACTGATTGCAGAAACACTATAAAGAAAAGGAATAACCAATAACTAATATTCACTGTTTGCAGAAACACG
Organism: Leptobrachium leishanense; assembly: GCA_009667805.1. NCBI lineage: Eukaryota > Metazoa > Chordata > Amphibia > Anura > Megophryidae > Leptobrachium > Leptobrachium leishanense. The sequence continues at coordinate 60,709 of RXON01004266.1, read as the reverse complement.
ATAAAATAGAGGGAATAACCAATAAGTAATATTCACAGACTTCAGAAACACGATAAAATGGAGGGAATAACCAATAACTAATATATACTGATTGCAGAAACACGATAAAATAGAGGAAACAACAAATAAGTAATATATACTGATTGCAGAAACACGATAAAATGGAGGTAATTACCAATAACTAATATCTATTGATTGCAGAAACACGATAAAATGGAGGGAATAACCATTAACTAATATATACTGATGGCGGAGACACGATAAAATGGAAGGAATAACCAATCAATAATATTCACTGACTGCAGAAACACGATAAAATAGAGGAAATAACAAATAAGTAATATTCACTGACTGCAGAAACACGATAAAATAGAGGAAATAACCAATAACTAATATTTACAGATTGCAGAATTGCGAGATAACGCGATAAATGGAGGGAATAACCAATAACTAATATTTACTGATTGCAGAGACACGATAAAATGGAGGTAGTTATCAATAACTAATATTTATTGATTTCAGAAAAACGATAAAATGGAGGAAATAACCAATAACGAATATTCACTGATTGCAGAAACACGATAAAATGGAGGGAATTATCAATATCTAATATTTATTGATTGCAGAAACACGATAAAATGGAGGGAATAACCAATAACTAATATTTATTGATTGCAGAAACATGATAAAATGGAGGGAATAACCAATAACTAATATTCATTGATTGCAGAAACACGATAAATGGAGGGAATAACCAATAACTAACATTCACTGACTGCAGACACAAGATAAAATAGAGGAAATAACCAATAACGAATATTCACTGATTGCAGAAAAACAATAAAATGGAGGGAATTATCAATAACTAATATTTATTGATTGCAGAAACACGATAAAATGGAGGGAATAACCAAAAACTAATATTCACTGATTACAGAAACACGATAAAATGGAGGAAATAACCAATAACGAATATTCACTGATTGCGGAGACACGATAAAATGGAGGGAATAACCAATAACTAACATTCATTGACTGCAGAACAAGATAAAATAGAGAAAAAAACAATAACTAATATTCACTGATTGCAGAAACACGATAAATGGAGGGAATAAGCAATAGCTAATATTTACGGACGGCAGAAACACGATAAAATGGAGGGAATAACCAATAAGTAATATTCACTGACTGCAGAAACACGATAAAATAGAGGAAATAACCAATAAGTAATATTCACTGACTGCAGAAACACGATAAAATGGAGGGAATAACCAATAACTAATATTCACTGATTGCGGAAACACGATAAAATGGAGGGAATAACCAATAACTAATATTTACTGATTGCGGAGACACGATAAAATGGAGGGAATAACCAATAACTAATATTTACTGATTGCGGAGACACGATAAAATGGAGGGAATAACCAATAACTAACATTCACTGACTGCAGACACAAGATAAAATGGAGGGTATAACCAATAAGTAACATTCACTGACTGCAGAAACACGATAAAATGGAGTGAATAACCAATAACTAATATTCACTGATCGCAGAAACATAATAAAATGGAAGGAATAACCAATAAATAATATTCACTGACTGCAGAAACACGATAAAATGGAGGGAATAACCAACAACTAATATTCATTGATTGCAGAAACACGATAAATGGAGGGAATAACCACTAAGTAATATTCACTGATTGCAGAAACACGATAAAATGGAGGGAATAACCAATAACTAATATTCACTGATTGCAGAAACACGATAAAATGGAGGTAATTACCAATAACTAATATCTATTGATTGCAGAAACACGATAAAATGGAGGGAATAACCAATAACTAATATTCACTGATTGCGGAAACACGATAAAATGGAGGGAATCACCAATAACTAATATTCACTGATTGCAGAAACACGATAAAATAGAGGAAATAACCAATAACTAATATTTACTGATTGCAGAAACTCGATAAAATGGAGGGAATAACCAATATCTAATATTTATTGATTGCAGAAACACAATAAAATGGAAGGAATAACCAATAAGTAAAATTCACTGTTTGCAGAATCACGATAAAGAAAAGGAATAACCAATAACTAATATTCACTGATTGCAGAAACACGATAAAATGGAGATAATTACCAAAATTTATTGATTGCAGAAACACGATAAAATGGAGGGAATAACCAATTACTTATATTCATTGATTGCAGAAACACGATAAATGGAGGGAATAACCCATAACTAATATTCACTGACTGCAGAAACACGATAAAATGGAGGGACTAACCAATAAGTAATATTCACTGACTGCAGAAATACGATAAAATAGAGGAAATAACCAATAAGTAATATTCACTGATTGCTGAAACACGATAAAATGGAGGGAATTATCAATAACTAATATTTATTGATTGCAGAAACACGATAAAATGGAGGGAATAACCAATAACTAATATATACTGATTGTAGAAACACGTTAAAATGGAGGAAATAACCAATAATGAATATTCACTGATTGCAGAAACACGATAAAATGGAGGGAATAACCAATAAGTCATATTCACTGTTTGCAGAAACACGATAAAATGGAGGGAATAACCAATAACTAATAATCACTGATTGCAGAAACACGATAAAATGGAGTGAATAACCAATAACTAATATTCACTGATTGCAGAAACACGATAAAGAAAAGGAATAACCAATAACTAATATTCACTGTTTGCAGAAACACGATAAAATGGAGGGAATAACCAATAACTAATATATACTGATTGCAGAAACACGATAAAATGGAGGGAATAACCAATATTCACTGATTGCAGAAACACGATAAAATGGAGGTAATTACCAATAACTAATATCTATTGATTGCAGAAACACGATAAAATGGAGGGAATAACCAATAACTAATATATACTGATTGCAGAAACACGATAAAATGGAGGGAATAACCAATAACTAATATTCACTGATTGCAGAAACACGATAAAATGGAGGTAATTACCAATAACTAATATCTATTGATTGCAGAAACACGATAAAATGGAGCGAATAACCAATAAGTAATATTCACAGACTGCAGAAACACCATAAAATGGAGGGAATAACAAATAACTAATATTCACTGATTGCAGAAACACGATAAAATGGAAGGAATCACCAATAACTAATATTTACTGATGGCGGAGACACGATAAAATGGAAGGAATAACCAATAAATAATATTCACTGACTGCAGAAACACGATAAAATGGAGGGAATAACCAATAAGTAATATTCACTGACTGCAGAAACACGATAAAATAGAGGAAATAACAAATAAGTAAAATTCACTGACTGCAGAAACACGATAAAATAGAGGAAATAACCAATAACTAATATTTACTGATTGCGGAGACACGATAAAATGGAGGGAATAACCAATAACTAACATTCACTGATTGCTGAAACACGATAAAATGGAGGTAATTATCAATAACTAATATTTATTGATTGCAGAAACACGATAAAATGGAGGAATTAACCAATAACGAATAAAATGGAGGGAATAACCAATAACTAATATTTACTGATTGCGGAGACACGATAAAATGGAGGGAATAACCAATAACTAACGTTCACTGATTGAAGAAACACGATAAAATGGAGGGAATTATCAATAACTAATATTTATTGATTGCAGAAACACGATAAAATGGAGGAATTAACCAATAACGAATATTCACTGATTGCAGAAACACGATAAAATGGAGGGAATTATCAATATCTAATATTTATTGATTGCAGAAACACGATAAAATGGAGGGAATAACCAATATCTAATATTTATTGATTGCAGAAACACAATAAAATGGAAGGAATAACCAATAAGTAATATTCATTGACTGCAGAAACATGATAAAATGGAGGGAATAACCAATAACTAATATTCATTGATTGCAGAAACACGATAAATGGAGGGAATAACCAATAACTAATATTCACTGATGGCAGAAACACGATAAAATGGAGGGAATAACCAATACCTAATATTCATTAATTGCAGAAACACGATAAATGGAGGGAATAACCAATAACTAACATTCACTGACTGCAGACACAAGATAAAATAGAGGAAATAACCAATAACGAATATTCACTGATTGCAGAAACACGATAAAATGGAGGGAATTATCAATAACTAATATTTATTGATTGCAGAAACACGATAAAATGGAGGGAATAACCAAAAACTAATATTTAGTGATTGCGGAGACACGATAAAATGGAGGGAATAACCAATAACTAACATTCATTGACTGCAGAAAAAGATAAAATAGAGGAAATAACCATTAAGTAATATTCACTGATTGCAGAAACACGATAAAATGGATGGAATAACCAATAACTAATATTCTTTTTTTTTTTTTTTTTTATTGAAAATTTGTAAAATTACAATGAAAAGAAGATCACGAAATCAAACTAGGTATGGCCATACTGTGCCAGCAATAACAATAACAAAAGAACTGGTATTAAGGTCGAAGGTAATTTGCGATGGGTAAGTGACAACAGCGCGGAGTTAGACGTAAGACGTAAAATAAAACAAAGCATAAAAATAGTCCAACAAAGCATGGAAAGCGCAAAAAGAGGCCCATGTGGTAAATAAGAAAAAACGATGCAAAGAGTCCAGAACAGTCGTTAGTCCAGAATAGACAGCGTGGGGGGGGGGAGAAAAGAGTTCAACCGGGTTGCACCTCTGGGAAATCCAGCGGGAGACCTGCCGCTTTAAGGTCGGTCCAAGCCGTCGCCGGATCCGTGAGCGTGTACGGGACGTTCAAAGTCACAACAAGAGAGCCAGCCAGGCCCCATCTATATCGGATTCCCTTCCTGCGGAGCGCAGTAGTCACGTCCCTAAAACGCCTACGGGCCATTAAGGTTAAAAATGGGAGGTCGTGGTATAGGGCAAGTGTGGAGCCTTCAAACTGTACAGGGTCCCGGGCACCAGGGGTGGTCATAAGTTTCACCTTCAGGGACACGTCTCGGAAAGACACTACAACATCCTTAGGCGTACCCTTACCAGCCGACGTCGGACTCCGGATCCGAAACACCGAACCCACCACCTCAGGTGTGTCAGGGGACAGTCCAGCAACTTGTAGTACCAAGCGGGTCACATAGGGCTGTAAATCCTCAGCTGGCACTGAATCCGGAATGCCCCTGACCCAAATATTGCTGCGCCGGTGTCTGGACTCCAATGTCTCCACCGAGCGGGACAAAATCTCAACCTGAGATCGAAGAGCAGCCAACTGACCGTGGAGGAGTGTTTGTTCTGCTACTACTTCTGCGGTCGTCACTTTCACCTCTGCCACCTGTGCGCGTATCTCTCCCACCTCCACCCGAACCGCCGCTACCTCAGGTCTCCACATGTCCCTGATGTCCTCCATTAATCTGCGAAGGTCACCCTTCGTGGAGGGAAGATGATCATCTCCCCCCAGGGAGGGAATCACAGGCAAGCCCTTTTCCGGACCATACGACCCGGCCTGATCCCCTGGCACACTGGACTTCGGCGTCGATCCCTGTCCAATAACTAATATTCACTGATTGGAGAAACACGATAAAATGGAGGTAATTACCAATAACTAATATCTATTGATTGCAGAAACACAATAAAAGGGAGGGAATAACCAATAACTAATATTTACTGACTGCAGAAACACGATAAAATGGAGGGAATAACCAATAAGTAATATTCACTGACTGCAGAAACACGATAAAATAGAGGAAATAACAAATAAGTAATATTCACTGACTGCAGAAACACGATAAAATGGAGAGAATAACCAATAACTAATATTCACTGATTGCAGAAACACGATAAAATAGAGGAAATAACCAATAACTAATATTCACTAATTGCACAAACACAATAAAATGGAGGGAATTATCAATAACTAATATTTATTGATTGCAGAAACACGATAAAATGGAGGGAATAACCAATAACTAATATTCACTAATTGCAGAAACACGATAAAATTGAGGGAATAACCAATAACGAATATTCACTGATTGCAGAAAAACAATAAAATGGAGGGAATAACCAATAACTAATATTCACTGATTGCAGAAACACGATAAAATGGAGGGAATAACCAATAACTAATATTTACTGATTGCAGAAACACGATAAAATGGAGGGAATAACAAATAACTAATATTCACTGATTGCAGAAACACGATAAAATAGAAGGAATCATAACTAATATTTACTGATGGCGGAGACACGATAAAATGGAGGGTAAACCAATAAGTAACATTCACTGAATGCAGAAACACGATAAAATGGACGGAATAACCAATAACTAATATTCATTGATTGCAGAAACACGATAAATGGAGGGAATAACCAATAACTAATATCTATTGTTGCAGAAACACGATAAAATGGAGGGAATAACCAATAACTAATATTCACTGATTGCAGAACACACGATAAAATGGAGGGAATAACCAATAAGTAATATTCACTGATCGCAGAAACACAATAAAATGGAAGGAATAACCAATAAGTAATATTCACTGACTGCAGAAACATGATAAAATGGAGGAAATAACCAATAACTAATATACACTGATTGCGGAAACACGATAAAATAGAGGAATAACCATTAAGTAATATTCACTGACTGCAGAACACATGATAAAATGGAGGAAATAACCAATAACTAATATTCACTGATTGCGGAAAGACGATAAAATAGAGGAAATAACAATTAAGTAATATTCACTGACTGCAGAAAAACGATAAAAAGAGGGAAATAACCAATAACTAATATATACTGATTGCAGAAACACGATAAAATGGAGGGAATAACGAATAACTAATATTCACTGATTGCAGAAACACGATAAAATGGAGGTAATTACCAATAACTAATATCTATTGATTGCAGAAACACGATAAAATGGAGGGATAACCAATAACTAATATTCACTGATTGTGGAAACACGATAAAATGGAGGGAATCACCAATAACTAATATTCACTGATTGCAGAAACACAATAAAAGGGAGGGAATAACCAATAACTAATATTTACTGACTGCAGAAACACGATAAAATTCAGGGAATAACCAATAACTAATATATAACTGATTGCAGAAACACGATAAAATGGAGGGAATAACCAATTAACTAAGATTCACTGACTGCAGACACAAGATAAAATAGAGGAAAAAAACTATTACTAATATTCACTGATTGCAGAAACACGATAAAATGGAGGTAATTATCAATAACTAATATTTATTGATTGCAGAAACACGATAAAATGGAGGAAATAACCAATAACGAATATTCTGATTGCAGAAAAACGATAAAATTGAGGGAATAACCAATAACGAATATTCACTGATTTCAGAAAAACAATAAAATGGAGGGAATTATCAAAAACTAATATTTATTGATTGCAGGAACACGATAAAATGGGGGATTAAAACCAAAAAAGAATATTCACTAATTGCAGAAAACAACGATAAAATGGAGGGAATAACCAACAACTAATATTCACTGATCGCAGAAACACAATAAAATGGAAGGAAAACCAATAAATATTATTCACTGACTGCAGAAACACGATAAAATGGAGGGAATAACCAACAACTAATATTCATTGAGTGCAGAAACACGATAAATGGAGGGAATAACAAATAACTAATATTTACTGACTGCAGAACCACGATAAAATGGAGGAATAACCAACAAGTAATGTTCACTGACTGCAGAAACATGATAAAATGGAGGGAATAACCAACAACTAATATTCATTGATTGCAGAAACACGAATAAATGGAGGGAATAACCAATAACTAATAATATATGATTGCAGAAACACAATAAAATGGAGGGAATAACCAATAAGTAATATTCACAGACTGCAGAAACACGATAAAATGGAGGGAATAACAAATAACTAATATTCACTGATTGCAGAAACACGATAAAATGGAAGGAATCACCAATAACTAATATTTACTGATGCGCGAGAGACACGATAAAATGGAGGGTATAACCAATAAGTAACATTCACTGACTGCAGAAACACGATAAAATGGAGTGAATAACCAATAACTAATATTCACTGATCGCAGAAAAATAAAATGGAAGGAATAACCAATAAATAATATTCACTGACTGCAGAAACACGATAAAATGGAGGGAATAACCAATAAGTAATATTCACTGACTGCAGAAACACGATAAAATAGAGGAAATTACCAATAAGTAATATTCATGATTGCAGAAACACGATAAAATGGAGGTAATTACCAATAACTAATATCTATTGATTGCAGAAACACGATAAAATGGAGGGAATAACCAATAACTAATATTCACTGATTGCGGAAACACGCTAAAATGGAGGGAATACACCAATAACTAATATTCACTGATTGCAGAGACACGATAAAATGGAGGGAATAACAAATAAGTAATATTCACTGACTGCAGAAACACGATAAAATAGAGGAAATAACCAATAACTAATATTTACAGATTGCAGAAACGCGATAAAATGGAGGGAATAACCAATAACTAATATTTACTGATTGCAGAGACACGATAAAATGGAGGTAGTTATCAATAACTAATATTTATTGATTTCAGAAAAACGATAAAATGGAGGAAATAACCAATAACGAATATTCACTGATTGCAGAAACACGATAAAATGGAGGGAATTATCAATATCTAATATTTATTGATTGCAGAAACACGATAAAATGGAGGGAATAACCAATAACTAATATTTATTGATTGCAGAAACACGATAAATGGAGGGAATAACCAATAACTAATATTCATTGATTGCAGAAACACGATAAATGGAGGAATAACCAATAACTAACATTCACTGACTGCAGACACAAGATAAAATAGAGGAAATAACCAATAACGAATATTCACTGATTGCAGAAAAACAATAAAATGGAGGGAATTATCAATAACTAATATTTATTGATTGCAGAAACACGATAAAATGGAGGGAATAACCAAAAACTAATATTCACTGATTACAGAAACACGATAAAATGGAGGAAATAACCAATAACGAATATTCACTGATTGCGGAGACACGATAAAATGGAGGGAATAACCAATAACTAACATTCATTGACTGCAGAACAAGATAAAATAGAGGAAAAAAACAATAACTAATATTCACTGATTGCAGAAACACGATAAAATGGAGGGAATAAGCAATAGCTAATATTTACGGACGGCAGAAACACGATAAAATGGAGGGAATAACCAATAAGTAATATTCACTGACTGCAGAAACACGATAAAATAGAGGAAATAACCAATAAGTAATATTCACTGACTGCAGAAACACGATAAAATGGAGGGAATAACCAATAACTAATATTCACTGATTGCGGAAACACGATAAAATGGAGGGAATAACCAATAACTAATATTTACTGATTGCGGAGACACGATAAAATGGAGGGAATAACCAATAACTAATATTTACTGATTGCGGAGACACGATAAAATGGAGGGAATAACCAATAACTAACATTCACTGACTGCAGACACAAGATAAAATAGAGGAAATAACCAATAAGTAATATTCACTGTTTGCAGAAACACGATAAAATGGAGGGAATTATCAATAACTAATATTTATTGATTGCAGAAACTTGATAAAATGGAGGGAATAACCAATAACTAATATTCACTAATTTCAGAAACACGATAAAATGGAGGGAATAACCAATAGCAAATATTCACTGATTGCAGAAAAAAAGATAAAATGGAGGGAATTGTCAATAACTAATATTTATTGATTGCAGAAACACGATAAAATGGAGGGAATAACCAAAAAGTAATATTCACTGATCGCAGAAACACAATAAAATGGAAGGAATAACCAATAAGTAATATTCACTGACTACAGAAACATGATAAAATAGAGTAAATAACCAATAACTAATATTCACTGATTGCGGAAACACGATAAAATGGAGAGAATAACCAATAACAAACATTCACTGACTGCAGAAACACGATAGAATGTAGGGAATAACCAATAACTAATATTTACTGATTGCAGAGACATGATAAAATGGAGGTAATAACCAATAACAAACATTCACTGATTGCAGAAACACAATAAAATGGAGGGAATTATCAATAACTAATATTTATTGATTGCAGAAACACGATAAAATGGAGGGAATTATCAATAACTAATATTTATTGACTGCAGAAACAAGATAAAATAGAGGAAAAAAAACAATGACTAATATTCACTGATTGCAGAAACACGATAAAATGGAGGGAATAACCAATAACGAATATTTAGTGATTGCAGAAACACGATAAAATGGAGGGAATAACCAATAACTAACATTCACTAATTGCAGAAACACGATAAAATGGAGGGAATAACCAATAACTAATATTCACCGATGGCAGGAATGACGATAAAATTATAGAAATAACCAGTAACTTATCTTCACTGTTGGCAGGAATGACAATAAAATGTAGGGAATAACCAACACCTAATATGCACTGATTGCAGAAACACGATAAAATGGAGGGAATAACCAATAACTAATATTCACTGATCGCAGAAACATGATAAAATGGAGAGAATAACCAATAACTAGTATTCACTGTTTGTAGAAACACGATAAAATGGATTGAATAACCAATAACTAATATTTACTGATCGCAGAAGCACGATAAAGAAAAGGAATAACCAATAACCAATATTCACTGATTGCAGACACACGATAAAATGGAGGGAATAACCAACAACTAATATTCACTGATTGCAGAAAAAAGATAAAATGGAGGGAATAACCAATAACTAATTTATACTGATTGCAGAAACACGATAAAATGGAGGGAATAACCATTACTAATATTCACTGATCGCAGAAGCACGATAAAGAAAAGGAATAACCAATAACCAATATTCACTGATTGCAGACACACGATAAAATGGAGGGAATAACCAACAACTAATATTCACTGATTGCAGAAAAAAGATAAAATGGAGGGAATAACCAATAACTAATTTATACTGATTGCAGAAACATGATAAAATGGAGGGAATAACCAATAACTAGGGATGAGCTGTTCGGTTCGATGTGTTCGGAGTTCGATTCGAACATCGCCAGTTCATATGTTCGCGAACTTCAAACATTTCCACATGTTCGCCCACAATGCACCACAATGGACCACAATGCACTTTTCCAGAGGCCTGTAGCTTATAATTGGCTACAGCCTGCACCTGACCACAGTTTAGGTGCAAGACAGGTGCAGGACTATGCCAATCACGGCTCAGAGTCCTGATTGGGCAAATTTTGCCCAATTATGGGCTCACAGAGCTACGTCCCGCAGGACACTATATAAGGCTTCCCTTGCAGCCCCAGCATGTGTTTTTGAAAGGAGATTGTTAGCGTGTGTTCTCACTGCCACCAACTATTTTGGGGGTCAGTCATTTATACAAAATATCTGGGAATTGTTCTAATCTTTGTGTTCTCACTTTAATTTTAATTACATTTTTTGGACCGCAGGGTCCAACCCTCCACTCTTCCACAATACCACAAAAGGGTTACAGTGTGAAGGCACTTGCTGCCACCAAAGGCACAATATTTGGCTGCACTGACACTGACGCCTATATGAAAGGGAGTATATTTAAAAGGAAACAAAATAGCAAAACAAGAGGACATAGTCTTAGATTAGAGGGGCAAAGGTTTAAAAGTAACATCAGGAAGCATTATTTTACTGAGCGGGTGGTGGATACATGGAACAGTCTTCCAGTAGAAGTGGTAGAGGCCAAAACAGTGATTGAATTTAAGCAAGCATGGGATAGGCATAAGGCTATCCTAAACAAAAGATAAATCCAGGTAAAGTATCCATGTAATTGGGCAGACTAGATGGGCCGAAAGGTTCTTATCTGCCGACATTTTTCTATGTTTCTATATTACCAGATTTATATCATTTTAATTTTTTGGACTGCAAGGTCCAACCCTGCACTCTTCCACAATACCACAGAGGGGTTACGGTGTGACGGCACTGTTGCCGACACTAAAGGCCCAATTTTAAAGCACCTATTGTTACTTTCATCCAAAGCCTGCATAAATTTCACCACAATTTTGCCAAAAGGTCACTAAACTTGTTCTGCGTGTCCTAAAATGTCTCTTTTCATACAGGCTGCCGCCCCAAGCAGTTGTTTATGAATAGATTAAAGGAAAACCGTTTACCGTTATTTGAAACGTCATTTTTTTGTTTTTATATGTTTCTATACATCCTACAAATCCGTCACTTCACGGGCAGGTTATGGGGACCTCCGAGGCACGATATTTGAAGGAATTTTTCGTTTTTATTCTTAACTTTTATTTCATGGAAAACTCACTGTTCCTTTAAAAACTTTTTTTTAAAAACTTTTTGTCCTTGTTTCCTGTCCCCCAGGGCACTACCCGGACCCCCATACACCTATTATGGTAAATATCTTGCATATATGCCCTCTTGCAGGGCACTCTAAAAATCTAACTTTTGAGTCCCATTGACTTGCATTGAGTTCGGCTCGTGTTCGCGTTCGAACTCGAACTTTTGAAATTGTTCGAGTTCGAATGCGAACCGAACATGTGTTCGGCTCACCCCTACCAATAACTAATATTCACTGATTGCAGAAACACGATAAAATGGAGAGAATAACCAATAACAAATTATCACTGATTGCGGAAACACGACAAAATGGAGGGAATAACCAATAACTAATATTCACTGATGGTAGAAACACGATAAAATGGAGGGAATAACCAATAACAAATTATCACTGATTGCGGAAACACGACAAAATGGAGGGAATAACCAATAACTAATATTCACTGATTGCAGAAACACGACAAAATGGAGGGAATAACCAATAACAAATTATCACTGATTGCGGAAACACGACAAAATGGAGGGAATAACCAATAACTAATATTCACTGATTGCAGAAACACGATAAAATGGAGGGAATAACCAATAACAAATTATCACTGATTGCGGAAACACGATAAAATGGAGGGAATAACCAATAACTAATATTCACTGATGGTAGAAACACGATAAAATGGAGGGAATAACCAATAACAAATTATCACTGATTGCGGAAACACGACAAAATGGAGGGAATAACCAATAACTAATATTCACTGATTGCAGAAACACGACAAAATGGAGGGAATAACCAATTAGTAATATTCACTAATTGCAGAAACACGATAAATAAAGGGAATAATCAATAACTAATATTTACTGATATATATTAGATATAGTAACCAATAACAAAAATTCACTTATTGTGAAAACATGATAAAATTGAAAAAAAAAAACAATAAATCAATATTTTCAGATTGCAGCAGGACGATAAAATGGAGGGAATAACAACTGATACATACAGGCTGCAGAAAAAGGATACAATGGAGGGAGGATCTAAATATTAATAATCTTAACCAATACCAGCCGTTTGGAGATGTTGGAGGAAAATGTGAGACAAAGTTAAAATTTCGTTTAATGGAGGTAGGATTTTATTTTAATCTTTATTTAGAGCTTGCAGGTGACTAATAAAATAGAGGGATGATTGAAATAGTAAAAGCATCATTCTAATCAATATTTCTAGCTCCTAGGCCCCTAATGAAACAGAGGGAAATATTTAATAAGTTTTAATTAAATGCAGCAACCAGACAATTGAAGTGCGATGTAAACGTAAAACGCAAGCTTTAATGAGGCAAGGCCTAATTATTAATAATATTTAATTATCTGCTAATAACGTCTCTCACCGCATTAGGATGAACGCGTATCTGAAACATAAAGAAAAAGACAAAACAGGAGAACATATCGTCCAACAATAATTCAGAGGACATCAATATTGGAGGCCCCGCACCAAAAATGACCAGTTTTGCATGAAATCCACTGAAAAATAAATTACCAAAATGAAAAACGTGTCGTCAAGTCACGTTCAGGGCAGAATTCCCGAACTACAGTCGTCAATGCTTAACGAAGAGTCTTACCACTCCTAAAATCTCCCTTCATAAATTATTTAAAAAAAATGGAGGAGGGGCTAATTATTAATTTAATAAATATATACAACATGCAGACACCTAATAAAATGGAGGAGGGGCTAATTATTGGTTTAATAAAAATATATATTACATGCAGACACCTAATAAAATGAAGGAGGGGGCTAATTATTGATTTAATAAAAATATATTACATGCAGACACCTAATAAAATGGAGGAGGGGCTAATTATTGGTTTAATAAAAATATATATTACATGCAGACACCTAATAAAATGAAGGAGGGGGCTAATTATTGATTTAATAAAAATATATTACATGCAGACACCTAATAAAATGAAGGAGGGGCTAATTATTGGTTTAATAAAAATAGATTACATGCAGACACCTGATTAAATGGAGGAGGGGCTAATTATTGGTTTAATAAAAATATATTACATGCAGACACCTAATAAAATGAAGGAGGGGCTGATTATTAATTTAATAATTATATACTACATGCAGACAGCTAATAAAATGGAGGAGAGGCTAATTATTAATTTAATAAATATATACTACATGCAGACACCTAATAAAATGGAGGAAGGGTTAATTATTAATTTAATATAAACTAGAAAACATGATCCTCGCACACCATATATCAAGACAAAATACTGGAATAGGTATAAATCTGTTTTGATAAATATAAACTACACACAGACACCTGATAAAATGGAGGAGGGGCTAATTATTGATTTAATAAATATATACTACATGCAAACACCTTATAAAATGGAGGAAGGGTTAATTATTAATTTAATAAATATATACTAGACGCAGACACCTTATAAAATGGAGGAGGGGCTAATTATTTATTTAATAAAAATATATTACATGCAGACACCTAATAAAATGGAGGAGGGGTTAATTATTAATTTAATGAATATATACTACATTCAAACACCTGATAAAATGGAGGGGCTAATTAAAAATGTAATAAATATATATTACATGCAGACACCTTATAAAATGGAGGAGGGGCTAATTATTAATTTAATAAATATATATTACATGCAGACACCTAATAAAATGGAGGAAGGGCTAATTATTGGTTTAATAAAAATAGATTACATGCAGACACCTGATAAAATGGAGGAGGGGCTAATTATTGATTTAATAAAAATATATTACATGCAGACACCTAATAAAATGAAGGAGGGGCTGATTATTAATTTAATAAATATATACTACATGCAGACACCTAATAAAATGGAGGAGGGGCTAATTATTAATTTAATAAATATATACTACATGCAAACACATAATAAAATGGAGGAGGGGCTAATTATTGGTTTAATAAAAATGGATTACATGCAGACACCTAATAAAATGAAGGAGGGGCTGATTATTAATTTAATAAATATATACTACATGCAGACACCTAATAAAATGGAGGAGGGGCTAATTATTGGTTTAATAAAAATAGATTACATGCAGACATCTGATAAAATGAAGTAGGGGCCAATTATTAATTTAATAAATATATACTACATGCAGACACCTAATAAAATGGAGGAAGGGTTAATTATTAATTTAATAAATATATACTACATGCAGATACCTTATAAAATGGAGGGGGTTATTATTTTTAATAAATATATACTACATGCAGACACCTTATAAAATGGAGGAAGGGTTAATTATTAATTTAATAAATATATACTACATGCAGACACCTTATAAAATGGAGGAAGGGTTAATTATTAATTTAATAAATATATACTACATGCAGACACCTTATAAAATGGAGGAGGGGCTAATTATTTATTTAATAAAAATATATTACATGCAGACACCTAATAAAATGGAGGAAGGGCTAATTATTGGTTTAATAAAAATAGATTACATACAGACACCTGATAAAATGGAGGAGGGGCTAATTATTGATTTAATAAAAATATATTACATGCAGACACCTAATAAAATGAAGGAGGGGCTGATTATTAATTTAATAAATATATACTACATGCAGACACCTAATAAAATGGAGGAGGGGCTAATTATTAGTATAATAAAAATAGATTACATGCAGACACCTGATAAAATGAAGGAGGGGCTGATTATTAATTTAATAAATATATACTACATGCAGACACCTTATAAAATGGAGGAGGGGCTAATTATTTATTTAATAAAAATATATTACATGCAGACACCTAATAAAATGGAGGAAGGGCTAATTATTGGTTTAATAAAAATAGATTACATACAGACACCTGATAAAATGGAGGAGGGGCTAATTATTGATTTAATAAAAATATATTACATGCAGACACCTAATAAAATGAAGGAGGGGCTGATTATTAATTTAATAAATATATACTACATGCAGACACCTAATAAAATGGAGGAGGGGCTAATTATTAGTTTAATAAAAATAGATTACATGCAGACACCTGATAAAATGAAGTAGGGGCTAATTATTAATTTAATAAATATATACTACATGCAGACACCTAATAAAATGGAGGAAGGGTTAATTATTAATTTAATAAATATATACGACACGCAGACACCTGATAAAATGAAGGAAGGGCTAATTAATAATTTAATAATTATATACTACATGCAGACACCTAATAAAATGGAAGGGTTAATCATTAATTTAAAAAATATATACTATAAGCAGACACCTTATAAAATGGAGGAAGGGTTAATTATTAATTTAATAAATATATACTACATGCAGACACCTGATAAAATGGAAGAAGGGTTAATCATTAATTTAAAAAATATATACTATAAGCAGACACCTAATAAAATGGAGGAGCTAATTATTAATTTATTAAATACAGTATATTCTGACTGACTGACTCATCAACGCCCAGTGGAAACCGTTTAACCTAGGAATGTGAAATTTTGAAGGTGCACTGTTTTTATGACGTAGGCACCCACTAAGGAAGGATTTTTCGAAACTCTGCCCCTAAGGGGGTGAAAAAGGGGGTTGAAAATATCCTGGCGAATTGCCTGAACATACGGTGCCTGTTCGGTGCCTGTTCGAGGGCAGTGAATTCCCCATGAAAAAGCACTGCTTCGGCTATTCAGAGAACACAAACCAGCAGTGAAAGGTTCCCGAAATTCCCTGTCATTCGGTGGTTTAATTCGGCAGGTTTATTCAGGAGAATCCCATAGGCTTCAATGTTAAAAATATTCCCGTTTTAATTCAATATCTAATAAACCGTTCATTATAAAATTCTGCAGCAAAAAGTCTCTTTATTTATAGATTTTTTAGGATCTTTTAGGCATTTTTCGGTTTTTTTTGCGAATTTTTTTTCCGTTTTTTTTTTAAATCGTTTTTTATTTTTTCTGTAACAGCCCTTTTTATTATCATTCATTGGATTATGTGCAAATTTCAGACATTTTCGCTCAGTAGTTTCTTTGCAAACAGCGTTTCACTTTTCAAACATTCATGCATACTGGTTTTTTTTCACTCCATTCGTCTGTGGTGTCGGCTTTTTCCGGCGGCTGCTCCGTGCTTTGATTGGCAGCTGCTTGGGTTTCTCCGGCATGTTCGGCGTGGTTAATCCAGATGTTTTTGGGGTTTTTGGTGAGCGTTCGCCGGGTTTTGCGGTAAATTTTCGTCGGGTTTGCGGCGGCTTTTCCCTGCACTACGACAGCTCTGTGGTGCTTGCTGAATACACCGCAGGGTCGCCGAAATGGGATCACCAAATGGTGCAGAATTGAAGAGAACGAAAAGTCACCGAACGTGCAGTGACCTTTCTATTCTCTTTGAATAACCCTGTAAATCTCAAAACCAGAAGATGTTACAGACGTGAAATTTGGTATTTAAAATCACTTATTCTGTCATTTTCCAAAAATCCAGTGGGGGGGAGGGGGGTGAATACTTTTATCAGTATACCTATATTTCAAAAACCAAAGATGTTACAGTTGTGAAATTTTGTATTTGCCATTTTCTTGAAAAATAAAAAAAACACATATTTTACCATTTTCCAAAAATTCCAAGTGGGGGGGGGGGGTGAAAAAAGGCGGGGTGAATATTTTTAAATAGGATACCTATATCTCAAAACCAGAAGATGTTACAGACGTGACAAATGGTATTTAGATTAGTTTTGAAAAATAAAATTACAAATATTTTACCATTTTTCAAAAATCCAGTGGGTGTGTGCAAAAAGGGGGTGTGAATACTTTTATCAGTATACCTATATTTCAATTTACAAGTGTGACATTTAGGGTTATATTACAATCTTCGCGCAAAGCTTGAATTTTTGCGCCAAGCGTTAAGGTTTTGCGCACGCAAATCACTGCTGGAATTACAATCCTCGCGCGTCTTTTCATTCGGCGATCGATAATGTGCGCAAACAGGACGCGCCCAAATGCTCGCTCAGTACCGTCCCATGCAAAAATGTGTGTGGACTGTTTTTTTCACGCGATTCAGCCAATCTGAATTAAGACCCACAATTGTCTCCGGTTCAGTTTTTGCGCCTGTCAAAGTCAATCTGAGTATATATGCTGCAGCAATAACAAATGCGCACAACTTCTCCATTTTATTGGTTTGGTATGAGTAGAATGTGTAACTATACTTTGCTAGATTTTTTTTTGGGCTGGTGTATTTGGTTTCCGCCAGGACATTCAGATATGCTGTTACCACCAGCTTTCAGGAGTTGCTAAAATTATTACAATTGGGGGGTGAAAAAAGGGAGGTGAATACTTTTAAACAGGATAGCTAGATCTCAAAAACAGATGTTACAGTTGTTAAAATTGGTATTTAGATTCATCTTGAAAAAGAAACAAACACGTATTTTACCCTTTTCTAAAAATCCAGTAGGGGTCAAAAAGGGGGGGGGGGTTGAATACTTTCATCATTATACCTATATTTCAAAAACCAAAGATGTTACAGGTGTAAAATTTGGTATTTACAATTTTCTTAAAACAAATAAAAAAATATGTTTTACTATTTTCCAAAAATTCAAGTAGGGGGTGAAAAAGGGGGTGAACATTTTAAATAGGATACCTATATCTCAAAAATAGAAGATGTTACATTCAGGGGTGTGGAAATTGTATCGCCCGACGCCCGGAACATGAGGATCCGGGCGCCGGGCGAGTAGTTTTTTTTGAGATGCAGTCTGGCGGGCTAGAAGCCCGCCGGACTGCGGACTAATTCCAGGGACGCCCCCAATACCGGAAGCTGGCATTGAGCCGGCTTGCCGGCATCCGAGGGGCTTGGGCAGCTGTTCGAATGCTCTATCGGCATTCAGACAGCCACCCCTGGAGCTCTCCGGCATACTTACCTTCCTGAGCGACGACGAGAAAGTTTCCTCGCTTCTGCACGTTGAAGGACCCCAGCCGCGATCACGTGGGAGTCCCACGTGATCGCGGCTAGGGTCCTTCAATGAGCGCAGGCGCGAAGACTTTGTCAGCGCCGCTCAGGAAGGTAAGTATGCTGGAGAGCTCCAGGGGCAGCTGTCCGAATGCCGGTAGAGCATTCGAACAGCCGCCCCATGTCTGGGGTCTGAGCTGGGGAGCATTATCCATGAGCTGGGGCAATTATCCATTAGAGCTTGGGGGCAGTATACCATGAGCTGGGGCAACATCCATGAGAGCTTGGGGGCATTATCTATGAGCTGGGGGGAAAATATCCATGAGCTGGGGCAGTATCCATGAGCTGGGGGCAGTATCCATGAACTGGGGGCAGTATCCATGAGCTGGGGCAATATCCATGAGCTGGGGCAATATCCATGTGCTGGGGGCAATATCCATGTGCTGGGGGCATTATCCATGAGAGCTTGGGGGCATTATCCATGAGCTGGGGCAATATCCATGTGCTGGGGCAATATCCATGAGCTGGGGCAATATCCATGAGCTGGGGCAGTATCCATGAGCTGGGGGCAATATCCATGTGCTGGGGCAATATCCATGAGCTGGGGCAGTATCCATGAGCTGGGGCAATATCCATGTGCTGGGGCAATATCCATGAGCCGGGGCAATATCCATGAGCCGGGGCAATATCCATATATCTCAGGGGGGATATATACATGTGAGCTGGGGGCATTTTTATGAGGTCGGTTCTTATTGGAAAGCGGTCACATGACATAAAATAAAAGTATCGGTACTCGGTAGCGGTGAGTACTTGAAAAAAGTATTGGTACTCGTACTCGGTCTTAAAAAAGTGGTATCGGTGCATTCCTAATATATACATGCATACATACATAGATACACACACATACACACATATACATACACACATACACAACAAAATAGTGTTTAAATAAAGGTCTTTATTCATCACATGTATCTGACGCTGCCTCTATAGGCTGTTATGAATAAAGACCTCTATTTAAACACTACTTTGTTGAAATTATCAGGAGAAGTAGATCGTCCTGAGGGACAAGTAGATTGGACTACTACTTAGTGCGTTGGACAAGTAGATTTTTTGTTAAATTTCCACACCCCTGTACATTACAGATGTGAAAATTGGTATTTAGAATCTTCTTGAAAAATAAAAAAACACGTATTTTGCCATTTTCCAAAAAAACTGTTTATAACTGTACACTGGACGAGCATTCACACAGAATGGAGTCTCTATGCAGCGCCTCTCACAGCCAGGCCTCACACACACACCCTCACTGCTCCAACATGTCTGCTTCCCTCTCACAGACAGGGCTCACACTCCCTCACTTCTCCAGCATGTCTGCTTCCCTCTCACAGCCAGGCCTCACACACACCCTCACTGCTTGTAATGCAGGGGTCAGAACACCTGTATGGGTTGTATAGTGTGGAACCCAATAGCAAGCAGTAGATACCAAGAAGACCAGAAGACCAAGTAGAAATAAAATATGGTTCTAGTTGGAAGGAGCAGGAACGTGGCGTAGAACAAAAGTCCAGAGTAACAGGTTACAAAACTAAGATGGTATTTGGCGGGCTTGATGAACAACAAGTGACGTGAAGCAGAAACGTATCGTAAAAGTCCAGAATAACAGGTTGTAATTAAGGTGGTAATCTTGGCTATCAGATCACCTCGTTGAAGGACTGGTGGCAGAAGAAGGTAGCGTGGTGGGTAGACAATACGGGTCGGTTGGCAGGAGAAGGCGACGTGGTCGAAGAACAATCCGGGTCGGTTGGCAGGAGAATCAGCGGAACGAAGCAGGAACACGGAGGAGTACTGGGAAACTGAAGCGGATAGGCGACAGTATAACCTGGTAATGAGCTGAGAAAGGCGGCAGATTTAAATAGGGCACAGGGAATCATAGAAATACCTTTCACCTGGGAATCGTGGGTGGAGCCGGGATACCTGGGCTTCTGATAGGTCAAAGGGAGGAATGCAAGGATCCCCAGAGCAGGTGTCATATACTGAGCAGAAACGACCAGCAGAGGGCACCAGAGTACCAGGAGTCTTGACTCTTATGGAGATGTGCGATCGCGCGTGCGCGCATCGTCCAGCGGCATTCAGCAGTGATTGGCGGCGTGGGGCATTTCGGAGGTCCTCTCCTCCATCGTGTCGGCTGGAAGCATGGGACAGCGCGCCACGAGGGACCTCAGGTGAGTCCAGCGTCCTTCCCAGCATGGCGGTCCAGGCAAGGAGTGGGCCGCGGAGTGGGGCATTACACTGCTCTGCTTTGTTCTCACAGCCAGGACACGCACACTCCCTCACTGCTCCAGCATGCCTGCTTCCCTCTCACAGCCAGGACACGTACACTTCCTCACTGCTCCAGCATGTCTGCTTCCTTTTCACAACTAGGCCTAACACATACCCTCAATGCTGCAGTGTGGGAGAACCTGTGATATTATTGTAGAACCTCATCCCACCTAAGCTCTGTAATGGCACCAGATTGCAAGTAAAAGCACTTCACAGAAATGTGATTGAGGCTATGGTGCCAAGCGGTTCTGGCCGGGGGAGTCGGTGTTCATACCACGAATACCTCTTAAGGCTTCAGTTCACCCTAAACGTTTGTTTTGTGATGACCAAACAAGTCTCTGTGGCAGACTTTGAAGGTAGAGGGGATTGACCTAAGAGAAGTCTGCTTCTCACATGGGCAGTTTTACGTTGCCTGTTCCAGAGTGAGCTCACCTAACTCTGCCGATCCGAGCACCTGAAAGAAGAACAACTAATGGACTTTTTTATAAAGTTTTTTTTCTATGTTCCAGATTCCAACAAAAAAAAATTGTCTCATTATCTGTTCGTATTTACAGCACAATAAGAAAATTCATGAAAGCGAATGAATAAAACAACTTTGTTTTTTTTTTAGCCATTTTAGCTTATTACTTTAAGACATCAACCTGTAAATTATATTTTGTGCAGTTTGAACAAAAACTCATGTTTCTTTTAAAACAATTGTAACAAATCCCAAAATCCACGCGAGCGAAGCCACCGGCAAAAGCTAGTATTACATAAACTGAATCTGTGCTTGGAATATCCGGAGCACCTCTTCAAATGTATGAATTCTTTTTTAGGCAGAGGGTGCGGTTTCAAATAGCACAATTAAATCTCTATAGTACAGTTTAGGATCTAGGTTTTTTCTTGACAAATAAAATCCCAGCTGTTTAACCCCTTCACTGAAGAGTCATTCACCCCTGTGTGCTGAGCTCATTTTCATCGTTTTGTGCTCATCGTGTTTAAGCTGGATTTGAAGTCATGTTTTACTGTAGGACCCAGACATATTATATATCCTTTTTTTTCAGCAGACTCGGCAGATTCATAATATATCATTATTATATGTATACGTCATGTCCTGCCAGAATGCTAGAACAAATAATGGAAAAAAAATGTGAATTTCCATTAAAATGTCAATCAATTACAGCGTGTAAAATTATTATTATCTAGGATTTTGTGGATTCTATGGGGTACACTTGTTCCGAAAGTTTCAAATGGGAACCTGTGTCTGTATTTTTCTGAGGAAATAAACGAATTTGAGAGTAAACACATTAGTGCAGCATCATTGTGTCACGTCACAATTTAAGAGTAAACATTAGTGCTGCATTAATAAATTTTACATTTTCTTGAAATTTTTATTTATTCATAAATTTTTAAAACTCTTTTATTTTACACTAAACCTGGTCATGTTTGCTATCACTGGAAAGGTCATGCTCTGGCCACCAAACATGACCCTCTAGCTTCCCCAAACAGGAGATAGGGGGGTCCAAAGGACCCCCCTATCTCCACCATAGGTGGCAGCTAGGGGTTAACTTCTGAACTGACACCATTGCATGAATGCACGATGACGTCAGTGGGCAGGGGGAGATCTCAGAGGCTTGGCTGACATCCAAGATGTCAACCACCTCTGGGAGAGGATCGCGATCCAGCACCTATGGGGTTAAAGAGAAGCACCGCTGGAAAGGACAGACTGTGCTCTTTCAAGCGGTGCCTTTCTTTATTCTTTGGCTGCTAGCAATGGGGAGAGAGAGGGGTCCAAAGGACCCACCCTGGAGGCACTCTCCCCCTCTGGCGGGGGTCGGCAGAAGCAGACGT
Source organism: Leptobrachium leishanense (assembly GCA_009667805.1). Classification (NCBI taxonomy): domain Eukaryota; kingdom Metazoa; phylum Chordata; class Amphibia; order Anura; family Megophryidae; genus Leptobrachium; species Leptobrachium leishanense. The sequence goes on along the minus strand of RXON01004266.1, from coordinate 37,163 downwards.
CAATGCGCCAAATGATAACATCAGGACGCTGGTCAGGGACCTGGAGGTGGGGCTGACATCCAAGATGTCAGCCCGCATCAGGAGACCGCAGCAATCAGCTGAAATAATGGCCGATCGCGGCAGCGAAGTGAGGATGCGCTGAGCAGTGCACGTCCTTTGCAGCCCAGTGGTTCAACACTAGATGCGCCATATGGACCATTTCCTTGTGTAGTTGCTAGTATTTAGCACAAATGTTGTTTGTTTTATTTGTTTATTCTTTGTTCATTTCTAGGCGGCATCATATTATTTATTAACACTTCACGTTTCTTTATTTGATATATTTCACTGGAAATACACGTAACTCGCGCCTGCACTATCATTTATACGTTATGTGAGAAAACTGCGTCTGATTGGACGTTTTTATTGCGATTTCCGAATTCAGTTAAAATACATTAAATAATGGACTCAGGTACTGGTGGTGGTGGGCCATGGACACCGAGACTCCAGGGCTGGTTCTGTTCCTCGTAGATCCCGGACACGGCGCGCGCGCGCGTGGGGGGGGGGGTTTAATATTAATAACAGATAATCAATATTTCCGGCACGCGGAGCTGAAGGATAGAAACGGGGGGGGGGGGTAACTCTTAATAAAAACCATCCCATATTTACCACTGGCAGGCGGCTGACAAGATGGAGTGACGGTGATAATAAAGTGAATCAATATATATCAGGCCCCCCCCAGTACGGAGACGTGGGGGCAGCGGCTGCACTGCTCGGCGGTTTCTGCGCTCCCGGGCTCAGAGGGGGAGATTTAATATTAATGTGCCATTATAAATACTATTTCATGACTGCGGCCAGAGGGAGAAAATAGAGCGGCCTGAATAATGAATGTGCGCTGAATCCGTACACCACACAGTGACACAACTGCAAACACTGACGCACTCACTGACACCACGGCACAACAACAGTAACACCAGGATTGGAACTACAATATGAGAAGATAATGACAAGGAATGGACACGCGGGAAAAAACCTCATCAATCTAACATAACATACACAGACACACATAAAGGAAACAGATACACACCCAAATAACACATACATACACACACAGACACACATAAAAAAACAGATACACACCCAAATAACACATACAAACGCACAAACACACACATAAACACAAGCACACTCATACACACACAGAAAACAGATACACATCCAAATAACAGATACACAAAAATACATGAAAGAGATACACATCCAAATAACAAATACACCCGCACAAACACACACATACACATAAAAAAACAAACACAAAAATACGTGAGATACACATCCAAATAACATACACACGCACACACACACACATACACACAGAAAAACAGGTACACACACAACCACAGATAAAAACAAGATACACAAAAAAAGAGAAACACACATAAAAATCAAGTACACAAACACACATAAAAAATAAATACACATAGAAACACAGAGTCAAATACATTCACAAACACACAAAACAACATAAAACAAGACACACACACACAGAAACATATACACACGCACACAGACCAGATGCACACACAAACACACATAAAACAAATACAAAAACACATAAAATCCAGACACACGCACTTAAAAACACACACACACGGATAATACCACTCATAGGAAAACATGCACACACAAACAGAGATATAACCGCATTAATGTGAATAGAACAATAAATATATAAATGATTCTGTTATGAAAGCACAGAATGGAGGGAGACTCAGGGCCGGCACACAATATTAGCACAGAGTCTCTAATGGTCCGGCTGGGAGGAGTAGAGGTAACATCACTACTCTGTAACCGTGGAGACCCCGGTTGAAATCCCGGCCAGAGCACCTCTCCAGTAAGTGTCCTTGGGCGAGACACCTAACGGTACATACTCTCTACCACACAATATGGGCTGTGGAGTCCAGTGGTGACGTCTCTCCCCTCTGACTGTGGAGAAGCAAATCAAATCCCGTTCAGCACATCCCACCAATACAACTGTGGAGAAACAAGTCTCGACTTTACGAGAAGCGAGTTCAACCAAACCACCAGGTCACTGCTCTACAGTAATGGAAAGACAACTCGATCCCACTCAGGAGACGCCACCAGTGAGTGTCCTTGGGTAAAACGCCGAACGATATGGATGCGCCAAACTCACAAAATACCTGTACATCTCATAGATTGTAAATTTTTGGGAACAGGGACCCCCTGAATCAGGCCGTATCATCCATGTGTGGTATTCCAATATATTAACCCCTTGTACACTGATCTTGTAAAGCGCTGCGGAATATGTGGCGCTATATAAATAAAGGATAATAATAATAATGGTCGTTTAGGTTGTTCATGTTGTGAGGTTAATTTGACTTGTTGTTACAGACAATTCATTTTGTGTCTTTGGCGAATTGTTTGTTGAAATGTGATTGCTCATACACTATATGGCTCTTAGATTGTAAGCTCACAGGAGCGGAATCCTCTTTACCCTCTTAAATTATAAACTCATGTGAATGACTCCTCCTTTCCCTCTTAGATGCAGGGTGTTATAGAAGCTGTTAATCCCTGTATAGTGCAGATATATGGTGTTAGTACAGTACAGGGATAGGATGCAGGGTGTTATAGAAGCTGTAAATCCCTGTATAGTGCAGATATATGGTGTTAGTACAGTACAGGGATAGGATGCAGGATGTTATAAAAGCTGTAAATCCCTGTATAGTACAGATATATGGTGTCAGTACAGGGATAAGATGCAGGGTGTTATAGAAGCTGTAAATCCCTGTATAGTACAGATATATGGTGTCAGTTCAGTACAGGGATAATATGCAGGGTGTTATAGAAGCTGTAAATCCCTGTATAGTGCAGATATATGGTGTTAGTACAGTACAGGCATAAGATGCAGGGTGTTATAGAAGCTGTAAATCCCTGTATAGTACAGATATATGGTGTCAGTACAGGGATAAGATGCAGGGTGTTATAGAAGCTGTAAATACCTGTATAGTACAGATATATGGTGTTAGTACAGTACAGGGATAAGATGCAGGGTGTTATAGAAGCTGTAAATCCCTGTATAGTACAGATATATGGTGTTAGTACAGTACAGGGATAAGATGCAGGGTGTTATAGAAGCTGTAAATCCCTGTATAGTACAGATATATGGTGTTAGTACAGTACAGGGATAAGATGCAGGGTGTTATAGAAGCTGTAAATCCCTGTATAGTACAGATATATGATGTCAGTACAGGGATAAGATGCAGGGTGTTATAGAAGCTGTAAATACCTGTATAGTACAGATATATGGTGTTAGTACAGTACAGGGATAAGATGCAGGGTGTTATAGAAGCTGTAAATCCCTGTATAGTACAGATATATGATGTCAGTACAGGGATAAGATGCAGGGTGTTATAGAAGCTGTAAATCCCTGTATAGTACATGTAACAGATCTCTGTGCCCGGACAGGGTCACATCTGCCAAATGCTGCTTCCTTGCTGGACACCCAGTTTCTCCTCGTGACTCTCACACCTTTCTCTGGTACCTTAGCCGCAGCTTAAGGCCCGGTGTATGTAGAGAGCCTTGGCTAGCACCCCCAGGAATAAGCCGAAGCTGTAGACCTGTAGAAGCTGTAGACCTGGAGCCTTTCCTTGGAACAGCGGGCAGAAGATTCCTGGTTCCCCAAATCATGAGTCGTGACTTCAAGCTTGGTCAGAATAGAACTGACTGTTTATTCACAGAGAGGACAGATAGAGTCAAGGCCCAGAACATTTGCATACAATCAAACAGACAACATCACAGATCAGATAACTACCTTCAAACAATGGAGAATGGGGGAAGGAGAAAGCCAGGATGAACAAAAGGAATTTCTTACAGAGAGAATTTACACAATAGCAGGTACTAATACAGAGATCTACACTATACAGGGAATAACACACAGACATCAGAAATCTTTAGTTAACTGGCATATCTATACAACCGTGAAAACCAAAATATATTTAAAAGGTCCACCAGTTTCCCAATAGTCTCTTTCACGGGCCATAGTTTCTGGGCAGGAGGCTAGCGCACATCCCCCTCCAAGTCGCACAGTGACAGCGTGTTCTGTCACAGTACAGATATATGATGTCAGTACAGTACATGGATTAGATGCAGCGTGCTATAGAAACTGTAAATTCCTGTATAGTACAGATATATGGTGTCAGTACAGTACATGGATTAGATGTAGGGTGTTATAGAAGCTGTAAATCCCTGTATAGTGCAGATATATGGTGTCAGTACAGGGATAAAATGCAGGGTGTTATATAAGTTGTAAATCCCTGTATAGTACAGATATATGGTGTAAGTCAGTACAGGGATAAGATGCAGGGTGTTATAGAAGCTGTAAATCCCTGTATAGTGCAGATACAGTTGTGTTCAAAATTATTCAACCCCCAATGCTGTAAAGGGTTTTAGGGAATTTAGTGACATTTGTAATTGTATTCAGAATGAAATCCTACAAGGACTTTTTAAAGAACCATATGCAACTAAAATGACATCAATTGGTTTTGTAATATAGTACTAAATGTTTCTTTTGTGAATTCTTCATTGACACAATTATTCAACCCCTTAAAGACTACCACTCTGAAGAACAGAGGTTCATTCAAGTGTTTTCAATCAGGTATTGAAAACACCTGTGGATGTCACGGAGCAGCAATAAAGCATAATAAGCACCAATTAGGCAGCTTTAAAATGACTGTGATACTCAGCTCCTTCTAGACATTTACTGGTGTGGTTACAAACATGGTGAAGTCAAGAGAATGGTCCAGGAAGACAAGAGAAGAGGTGATTACTCTTCACAGGAAGGGCAATGGCTATAAGAAGATTGCAAAGATGTTAAACATACCAAGAGAGACCATAGGAAGCATCATTCGCAAATTCAAGGCAAAGGGCACTGTTGAAACGCTACCTGGTCGTGGCAGAAAGAAGATGCTGACTTCGACTGCTGTGCGCTACCTGAAGCGTAGAGTGGAGAAAAGTCCCCGTGTGACTGCTGAGGAACTGAGAAAAGATTGGTCAGATGTGGGTACTGAAGTTTCAGCTCAGACAATACGGCGCACACTGCGTAATGAAGGCCTCCAGGCCAGAACTCCCAAGCGCCCCCTTGCTGTCTCCAAAGAATAAGAAGAGTCGACTGCAGTATGCCAAAAGTCATGTGGACAAACCACAGAAGTTTTGGGATAGTGTTCTGTGGACTGATGAAACAAAATTAGAACTGTTTGGGCCCATGGATCAACGCTATGTTTGGAGGAGGAAGAACAAGGCCTATGAAGAAAAGAACACCTTGCCTACTGTGAAGCATGGCGGGGGGTCAATCATGCTTTGGGGCTGTTTTGCTTCTGCAGGTACAGGGAAGCTTCAGCGTGTGCAAGGTACCATGAATTCTCTTCAGTACCAGGAGATATTGGATGACAATGTGATGCAGTCCGTCACAAACCTGAGGCTTGGGAGACGTTGGACCTTTCAACAGGACAATGATCCCAAGCATACCTCCAAGTCCACTAGAGCATGGTTGCAGATTAAAGGCTGGAACATTTTGGAGTGGCCATCGCAGTCACCTGACTTAAATCCGATTGAGAACCTCTGGTGGGACTTAAAGAAAGCAGTTGCAGTGCGCAAGCCTAAGAATGTGACTGAACTGGAGGCTTTTGCCCATGACGAATGGGCGAAGATACCCGTAGATGGCTGCAAGACACTTGTGTCAAGCTATGCTTCACGTTTAAAAGCTGTTATAACTGTAAAAGGATGTTGTACTAAGTACTAAGATTGAATGTCACTTGGGGGTTGAATAAAACTGATAATGATGTGAGCACAGAAAAGACATTTGTGGTTATTTCATTATAAATGTTATGTTATATTTGTCTGACCTACACGTGCCTCTTTGATTTAATTGTAAGCAAGATGACTGAATGATCAAAATCAATGTCAAACTGGCCAAAACACTCAATTTCAGTGGGGGTTGAATAATTTTGAACACAACTGTATATGGTGTCAGTCAGTACAGGGATAAGATGCAGGATGTTATAAAAGCTGTAAATCTCTGTATAGTACAGATATATGGTGTCAGTACAGGGATAAAATGCAGGGTGTTATAGAAGCTGTAAATCCCTGTATAGTACAGATATATGGTGTCAGTACAGTACAGGGATAAGATGCAGGGTGTTATAGAATCTGTAAATCCCTGTATAGTACAGATATATGGTGTAAGTCAGTACAGGGATAAGATACAAGGTGTTATAGAAGCTGGAAATCCCTGTATAGTACAGATATATGGTGTTAGTACAGGGATAAGATGCAGGGTGTTATAGAAGCTGTAAATCCCTGTATAGTACAGATATATGGTGTCAGTACAGGGATAAGATGCAGGGTGTTATAGAAGCTGTAAATCCCTGTATAGTACAGATATATGATGTCAGTACAGTACATGGATTAGATGTAGGCTGTTATAGAAGCTGTAAATCCCTGTATAGTACAGATATATGATGTCAGTACAGTACATGGTTTAGATGCAGGGTGTTATAGAAGCTGTAAATCCCTGTATAGTACAGATATATGGTGTCAGTCAGTACAGGGATAATATGCAGGATGTTATAGAAGCTGTAAATCCATGTATAGTACAGATATATGGTGTCAGTACAGGGATAAGATGCAGGGTGTTATAGAAGCTGTAAATCCCTGTATAGTACAGATATATGGTGTCAGTACAGGGATAAGATGCAGGGTGTTATAGAAGCTGTAAATCCCTGTATAGTACAGATATATGGTGTCAGTACAGGGATAAGATGCAGGTGTTATAGAAGCTGTAAATCCCTGTATAGTACAGATATTTGGTGTGTCAGTACAGGGATAAGATGCAGTGTGTCATATAGAAGCTGTAAATTACTGTATAGTACAGATATTGGTTGTCAGTACAGGGATAAGATGCAGGTTGTTATAGAAGCTGTAAATCCCTGTATAGTACAGATAGATGGTGTCAGTCAGTACAGGGATAAGATGCAGGGTGTTATAGAAGCTGTAAATCCCTGTATAGTACAGATATATGGTGTCAGTCAGTGCAGGGATAAGATGCAGGGTGTTATAGAAGCTGTAAATCCCTGTATAGTACAGATATTGGTGTCAGTACAGGGATAAGATGCAGGGTGTTATAGAAGCTGTAAATCCCTGTATAGTACAGATATATGGTGTCAGTACAGGGATAAGGGCAGGTGTTATAGAAGCTGTAAATCCCTGTATAGTACAGATATATGGTGTCAGTACAGGATAAGATGCAGGGTGTTATAGAAGCTGTAAATCCCTGTATAGTACAGATATATGGTGTCAGTCAGTACAGGGATAAGATGCAGGATGTTATAGAAGCTGTAAATCCCTGTATAGTACAGATATATGATGTCAGTACAGTACATGGATAGATGCAGGATGTTATAGAAGCTGTAAATCCCTGTATAGTACAGAAATATGTGTCAGTCAGTACAGGGATAAGATGCAGGATTGTTATAAAAGCTGTAAATCCCTGTATAGTATACAGATATATGGTGTCAGTCAGTACAGGGATAAGATGCATGGTGTTATAGAAGCTGTAAATCCATGTATAGTACAGATATATGGTGTCAGTACAGGGATAAGATGCAGGGTGTTATAGAAGCTGTAAATCCCTGTATAGTACAGATATATGGTGTCAGTACAGGGATAAGATGCAGGGTGTTATAGAAGCTGTAAATCCCTGTATAGTACAGATATATGGTGTCAGTACAGGGATAAGATGCAGGGTGTTATAGAAGCTGTAAATCCCTGTATAGTATAGATATTGGTGTCAGTACAGGGATAAGATGCAGTGTTATAGAAGCTGTAAATTACTGTATAGTACAGATATTTGGTGTCAGTACAGGGATAAGATGCAGGGTGTTATAGAAGCTGTAAATCCCTGTATAGTACAGATAGATGGTGTCCAGTACAGGGATAAGATGCAGTGTGTTATAGAAGCTGTAAATCCCTGTATAGTACAGATATATGGTGTCAGTCAGTGCAGGGATAAGATGCAGGTGTTATAGAAGCTGTAAATCCCTGTATAGTACAGATATTGGTGTCAGTACAGGGATAAGATGCAGGGTGTTATAGAAGCTGTAAATCCCTGTATAGTACAGATATATGGTGTCAGTACAGGGATAAGTTGCAGGGTGTTATAGAAGCTGTAAATCCCTGTATAGTATAGATATATGGTGTCAGTACAGGGATAAATTGCAGGGTGTTATAGAAGCTGTAAATCCCTGTATAGTACAGACATATGGTGTCAGTACAGGGATAAGATGCAGGGTGTTATAGAAGCTGTAAATCCATGTATAGTACAGATATATGGTGTCAGTACAGGGATAAGATGCAGGGTGTTATAGAAGCTGTAAATCCCTGTATAGTACAGATATATGGTGTCAGTACAGGGATAAGATGCAGAGTGTTATAGAAGCTGTAAATCCCTGTATAGTACAGATATTTGGTGTCAGTACAGGGATAAGATGCAGGTTGTTATAGAAGCTGTAAATTACTGTATAGTACAGATATTTGGTGTCAGTACAGGGATAAGATGCAGGTTGTTATAGACGCTGTAAATCCCTGTATAGTACAGATAGATGGTGTCAGTCAGTACAGGGATAAGATGCAGGGTGTTATAGAAGCTGTAAATCCCTGTATAGTACAGATATATGGTGTCAGTACAGTACATGGTTTAGATGCAGGGTGTTATAGAAGCTGTAAATCCCTGTATAGTACAGATATATGGTGTCAGTCAGTACAGGGATAATATGCAGGATGTTATAGAAGCTATAAATCCATGTATAGTACAGATATATGGTGTCAGTACAGGGATAAGATGCAGGGTGTTATAGAAGCTGTAAATCCCTGTATAGTACAGATATATGGTGTCAGTACAGGGATAAGATGCAGGGTGTTATAGAAGCTGTAAATCCTGTATAGTACAGATATATGGTGTCAGTACAGGGATAAGATGCAGGGTGTTATAGAAGCTGTAAATCCCTGTATAGTACAGATATATGGTGTCAGTACAGGGATAAGATGCAGTGTGTCATAGAAGCTGTAAATTACTGTATAGTACAGATATTTGGTGTCAGTACAGGGATAAGATGCAGGTTGTTATAGAAGCTGTAAATGCCTGTATAGTACAGATAGATGGTGTCAGTCAGTACAGGGATAAGATGCAGGGTGTTATAGAAGCTGTAAATCCCTGTATAGTACAGATATATGGTGTCAGTCAGTGCAGGGATAAGATGCAGGGTGTTATAGAAGCTGTAAATCCCTGTATAGTACAGATATTTGGTGTCAGTACAGGGATAAGATGCAGGGTGTTATAGAAGCTGTAAATCCCTGTATAGTACAGATATATGGTATCAGTACAGGGATAAGTTGCAGGGTGTTATAGAAGCTGTAAATCCCTGTATAGTACAGATATATGGTGTCAGTACAGGGATAAGATGCAGGGTGTTATAGAAGCTGTAAATCCCTGTATAGTACAGATATATGGTGTCAGTACAGTACAGGGATAAGATGCAGGATGTTATAGAAGCTGTAAATCCCTGTATAGTACAGATATATGATGTCAGTACAGTACATGGATTAGATGTAGGCTGTTATAGAAGCTGTAAATCCCTGTATAGTACAGAAATATGGTGTCAGTCAGTACAGGGATAAGATGCAGGATTTTATAAAAGCTGTAAATCCCTGTATAGTATAGATATATGGTGTCAGTCAGTACAGGGATAAGATGCATGATGTTATAGAAGCTGTAAATCCATGTATAGTACAGATATATGGTGTCAGTACAGGGATAAGATGCAGGGTGTTATAGAAGCTGTAAATCCCTGTATAGTACAGATATATGGTGTCAGTACAGGGATAAGATGCAGGGTGTTATAGAAGCTGTAAATCCCTGTATAGTACAGATATATGGTGTCAGTACAGGGATAAGATGCAGGGTGTTATAGAAGCTGTAAATCCCTGTATAGTATAGATATTTGGTGTCAGTACAGGGATAAGATGCAGTGTGTCATAGAAGCTGTAAATTACTGTATAGTACAGATATTTGGTGTCAGTACAGGGATAAGATGCAGGTTGTTATAGAAGCTGTAAATCCCTGTATAGTACAGATAGATGGTGTCAGTCAGTACAGGGATAAGATGCAGGGTGTTATAGAAGCTGTAAATCCCTGTATAGTACAGATATATGGTGTCAGTCAGTGCAGGGATAAGATGCAGGGTGTTATAGAAGCTGTAAATCCCTGTATAGTACAGATATTTGGTGTCAGTACAGGGATAAGATGCAGGGTGTTATAGAAGCTGTAAATCCCTGTATAGTACAGATATATGGTGTCAGTACAGGGATAAGTTGCAGGGTGTTATAGAAGCTGTAAATCCCTGTATAGTATAGATATATGGTGTCAGTACAGGGATAAGTTGCAGGGTGTTATAGAAGCTGTAAATCCCTGTATAGTACAGACATATGGTGTCAGTACAGGGATAAGATGCAGGGTGTTATAGAAGCTGTAAATCCATGTATAGTACAGATATATGGTGTCAGTACAGGGATAAGATGCAGGGTGTTATAGAAGCTGTAAATCCCTGTATAGTATAGATATATGGTGTCAGTACAGGGATAAGTTGCAGGGCGTTACAGAAGTTTTGTTATGTGTAGGTGCAGAGCCTTTGCCCACTGTGTCAATCCTGCCTGCTGTGGCTGTGTCCAGTGTGCTATACCTGTGTGTAGAGTCTGTGCCCGCTGCGTTATGCCTACCTGCCGCTGCTCTACCCAGTGAGCTATACGTGTGTGCAGAGTCTGTGCCCGCTGTGTTATGCCTACCTGCCGCTGCTCTACCCAGTGAGTTATACCTGTGTGCAGAGTCTGTGCCCGCTGCGCTATGCCTACCTGCCGCTGCTCTACCCAGTGAGCTATACGTGTGTGCAGAGTCTGTGCCCGCTGTGTTATGCCTACCTGCCGCTGCTCTACCCAGTAAGCTATACCTGTGTGCAGAGTCTGTGCCCGCTGCGTTATGCCTACCTGCCGCTGCTCTACCCAGTGAGCTATACGTGTGTGCAGAGTCTGTGCCCGCTGTGTTATGCCTACCTGCCGCTGCTCTACCCAGTGAGTTATACCTGTGTGCAGAGTCTGTGCCTGCTGTTTTATGTCTATGCACAGACGTCATGCCATCCCACGTCTCAGGCTATGGCAGTAGCACAAGGCATGGCAAGACATGGACATTATTGGTTGAGACATTTTTTTCAGCAGAATGAATCTCTAAGTGCGGTTTGAGGGGAAAAACTAGACAGGGAGCAGCCCGAGCTTTCAGTTGGTTTCCACGGTGAGACGGCTCCACGATATGAAAGTTAACCCTGTCTGTCCTGTATAAAACCATAAAGTCTGGTTTGTACATTAGTCGCGTGCTAACGCATGAGCATATCAGTAAATCCATGATCTTCACAGCGAGGTAAAGTCACAATGTGCTGACTGTGCTCTCGTCTGCCGCACATTACAGCTCTATCGTCCCCTGCACTTCTGGAGGGGAAAAGACAACCCCCCCAGGGTAAGAATCACAGCCGTTCACCCCGCAGCGATGCGCGTGTATGGTATGAATGAAAGGGAAAGACAGACGGATAGAGAGCGGGAGACGGGGAAGAAGATGCGATCTGATAGAAATTCATTAAATGTGAAAGGATAAGAATATCTGTGAAAAGGTACAAAGCCCGGCGCGTCGCGGCATTTATTTCCACGTTTCTTATTATTTGTGGGTTTAGGGGAATTGTTAAACATGAAAGCAGCCGGAGGGAGTCGTTCCTTCGCTCTCACCTGGGTGGGTGGAATGATATCAGTCACCGAGAGACAAACATCTCATTCACAAAACACAAAAAGCACATGAAAGCCTGGGGGATGTGGAGGAGGACGGAGCCAGCGCGTTTTACAGCTCCATGGACTGTAACGCATCCATCACCAACACACCACAAGGCCAGGATGCCAGACACGGAGCCGGGGGCGGCACATGCTGTACAGCTATCACTATGTTACGGGGGGGGATACACCAGGGCAAAACATTCACCATCAATGCATGGCAGGAGCATATTGACCCAACACCAGAGCCAAAACTTCACCATCAATGCATGGCAGGAGCATACTGACCCAACGCCAGAGCCAAAACCTTAACCATCAATGCATGGCAGGAGCATACTGACCCAACGCCAGAGCCAAAACCTTAACCATCAATGCATGGCAGGAGCATACTGACCCAACGCCAGAGCCAAAACCTTAACCATCAATGCATGGCAGGAGCATACTGACCCAACGCCAGAGCCAAAACCTTCACCATCAATGCATGGCAGGAGCATACTGACCCAACGCCAGAGCCAAAACCTTCACCATCAATGCATGGCAGGAGCATACTGACCCAACACCAGAGCCAAAACCTTCACCATTAATGCATGGCAGGAGCATACTGACCCAACGCCAGAGCCAAAACCTTCACCATCAATGCATGGCAGGAGCATACTGACCCAACGCCAGAGCCAAAACCTTAACCATCAATGCATGGCAGGAGCATATTGACCCAACGCCAGAGCCAAAACCTTCACCATCAATGCATGGCAGGAGCATACTGACCCAACACCAGAGCCAAAACCTTCACCATTAATGCATGGCAGGAGCATACTGACCAACGCCAGAGCCAAAACCTTCACCATCAATGCATGGCAGGAGCATACTGACCCAACACCAGAGCCAAAACCTTCACCATTAATGCATGGCAGGAGCATACTGACCCAACGCCAGAGCCAAAACCTTCACCATCAATGCATGGCAGGAGCATACTGACCCAACGCCAGAGCCAAAACCTTCACCATCAATGCATGGCAGGAGCATACTGACCCAACGCCAGAGCCAAAACCTTCACCATCAATGCATGCAGGAGCATACTGAACCCAACGCCAGCAGCCAAAACCTTCACCATCAATGCATGCAGGAGCATACTGACCCAATGCCAGAGCCAAAACTTCACCTATCAATGCATTCAGGCAGATACTGACCCAACGCCAGAGCCAAAACCTTCACCATCAATACATGGCAGGAGCATACTGACCCAACGCCAGGCCAAAAGCTTCACCCCATCCAGCATCACCAGCAGCCGGGATTTAGAATTTCCCAGCTTTCAGCTACCAGATCGGTCGCTAGTGATGTCACACACAATGAGCGTCCAATGTCACCCTTTGAGACCAATCGCTGTGGCGAGCGTTCTCAGAGAGAGGCAGCGTTGGATCAGATCTGTACATACGCGTGCAGCTCCGATTCATCACTCTGTGCATGTGCGTGCAGCTCTGATCCATCACTCTGTGCATGCGCCTGCAGCTCCGATCCAGCACTCTGTGCATGCGCCTGCAGCTCCGATCCAGCACTCTGTGCATGCGCCTGCAGCTCCGATCCATCACTCTGTGCATGTGTGTGCAGCTCTGATCCATCACTCTGTGCATGTGTGTGCAGCTCCGATCCATCACTCTGTGCATGCAGCTCCGTTCCATCACTCTGTGCATGCGCCTGCAGCTCCGATCCAGCACTCTGTGCATGTGTGTTCAGCTCTGATCCACCACTCTGTGCATGTGTGTGCAGCTCTGATCCATCACTCTGTGCATGTGTGTGCAGCTCCGATCCATCACTCTGTGCATGCAGCTCCGTTCCATCACTCTGTGCATGCGCCTGCAGCTCCGATCCAGCACTCTGTGCATGTGTGTTCGGCTCTGATCCACCACTCTGTGCATGTGTGTGCAGCTCTGATCCATCACTCTGTGCATGCGCCTGCAGCTCCGATCCAGCACTCCGTGCATGTGCCTGCAGCTCTGATCCATCACTCTGTGCATGCGCCTGCAGCTCCGATCCAGCACTCTGTGCATGCGCCTGCAGCTCAGATCCATCACTCTGTGCATGCGCCTGCAGCTCCGATCCATCACTCTGTGCATGTGTGTTCAGCTCTGATCATCACTCTGTGCATGCGCGTGCAGCTCCGATCCATCACTCTGTGCATGCGCGCAGCTCCGATATGTCACTCTGTGCATGCGAGTGCAGCTCCGATCCATCACTCTGTGCATGCGCGTGCAGCTCTGATCCATCACTCTGTGCATGCGCCTGCAGCTCTGATCCATCACTCGGTGTATGCGCCTGCAGCTCTGATCCATCACTCTGTGCATGCGCGTGCAGCTCCGATCCATCACTCTGTGCATGTGTGTGCAGCTCCAATCTATCACTCTGTGCATGTGTGTGCAGCTCCGATCCATCACTCTGTGCATGCGCCTGCAGCTTTGATCCATCACTCTGTGCATGTGTGGGCAGCTCTGATCCATTACTCTGCCCATGCACCTGCAGCTCCGATCCATCACTCTGTGCATGCACCTGCAGATCCAATCAATCACTCTGTGCATGCGCCTGCAGCTCCAATCCATCACTCTGTGCATGCGTGTGCAGCTCCGATCCAGCACTCTGTGCATGCGCCTGCAGCTCCGATACATCACTCTGTGCATGCGCCTGCAGCTCCGTTCCATCACTCTGTGCATGCGCGTGCAGCTCCGATCCATCACTCTGTGCATGCGCGTGCAGCTCCGATACATCACTCTGTGCATGCGCCTGCAGCTCCGATCCAGCACTCTGTGCATGCGCCTGCAGCTCCGATCCATCACTCTGTGCATGTGCCTGCAGCTCTGATCCATCACTCTGTGCATGTGTGTTCAGCTCTGATCCACCACTCTGTGCATGTGTGTTCAGCTCTGATCCATCACTCTGTGCATGCGCCTGCAGCTCCGATCCAGCACTGTGCATGCGCCTGCAGCTCCGATCCATCACTCTGTGCATGCGCCTGCAGCTCCGATCCATCACTCTGTGCATGTGTGTTCAGCTCTGATCCACCACTCTGTGCATGTGTGTGCAGCTCTGATCCATCACTCTGTGCATGTGTGTGCAGCTCCGATCCATCACTCTGTGCATGCAGCTCCGTTCCATCACTCTGTGCATGCGCCTGCAGCTCCGATCCAGCACTCTGTGCATGTGTGTTCAGCTCTGATCCACCACTCTGTGCATGTGTGTGCAGCTCTGTTCCATCACTCTGTGCATGCGCCTGCAGCTTCGATACAGCACTCAGTGCATGCGCCTGCAGCTCCGATCCATCACTCTGTGCATGCGCGCAGCTCCAATATGTCACTCTGTGCATGCGCGTGCAGCTCCGATCCATCACTCTGCGCATGCGCGTGCAGCTCTGATCCATCACTCTGTGCATGCACCTGCAGCTCTGATCCATCACTCGGTGCATGCGCCTGCAGCTCTGATCCATCACTCTGTGCATGCGCGTGCAGCTCCGATCCATCACTCTGTGCATGTGTGTGCAGCTCCGATCCATCACTCTGTGCATGTGTGGGCAGCTCCGATCCATTACTCTGCCCATGCAAATGCAGCTCCGATCCATCACTCTGTGCATGCACCTGCAGATCCAATCAATCACTCTGTGCATGCGCCTGCAGCTCCAATCCATCACTCTGTGCATGCGTGTGCAGCTCCGATCCAGCACTCTGTGCATGCGCCTGCAGCTCCAATCCATCACTCTGTGCATGCGCCTGCAGCTCCGTTCCATCACTCTGTGCATGCGAGTGCAGCTCCGATCCATCACTCTGTGCATGCG
This sequence comes from Leptobrachium leishanense, assembly GCA_009667805.1. Lineage (NCBI taxonomy): Eukaryota > Metazoa > Chordata > Amphibia > Anura > Megophryidae > Leptobrachium > Leptobrachium leishanense. The sequence continues at coordinate 21,433 of RXON01004266.1, read as the reverse complement.
CGTGCAGCTCCAATCCATCACTCTGTGCATGCGCCTGTGCAGCTCCGATCCAGCACTCTGTGCATGCGCCTGCAGCTCCAATCCATCACTCTGTGCATGCGCCTGCAGCTCCGATCCATCACTCTGTGCATGCGCGTGCAGCTCCGATCCATCAGTCTGTGCAGCTCCGATCCATCACTCTGTGCATGTGTGTGCAGCTCCGATCCATCACTCTGTGCATGCGTGCGCAGCTCCGATCCATCACTCTGTGCATGCGCCTTCAGCTCCGATCATCACTCTGTGCATGCGCCTGCAGATCCAATCCATCACTCTGTGCATGCGCCTGCAGCTCCAATCCATCACTCTGTGCATGCGCCTGCAGCTCCGATCCATCACTCTGTGCATGTGTGTGCAGCTCTGATCCATCACTCTGTGCATGTGTGTGCAGCTCCGATCCATCACTCTGTGCATGCGCCTGCAGCTCCGATCCATCACTCTGTGCATGCGCCTGCAGATCCAATCCATCACTCTGTGCATGCGCCTGCAGCTCCAACCCATCACTCTGTGCATGCGCCTGCAGCTCCGATCCATCACTCTGTGCATGTGTGTGCAGCTCCGATCCATCACTCTGTGCATGCGCGTGCAGCTCCGATCCATCACTCTGTGCATGCGCGCGCAGCTCTGATCCATCACTCTGTGCAGACGTTACAGACCTTGTGTACACACAGTTGTGCTGCTAAGTTTGAATCTGCTGCCGGCAGAGTTTGTGATTTCTCGGCCGTTATTCAGAGAATATGAATGATAAGACGGTTCCATTTCTGTCGCTCATGGTTAGTGTTTTGGCTGAAGTACAAAAATTCAGTTGCTCTGCAGACTGAAAAAACAAGGGTGCGCTCCCTAATAAGAGGCTTCCCAAAAAACCCTCTAAAACCCTAGAAACGACCAAACGAGGACGCACTCCTATAGCAAAATCCCATTTTATTAGAGCAAAAGTAACACAATAAAATATGACATATACATATATCGCAAAAAAACTCAAATAACAATGAAATTACAGAAATGGAAGCAATGTGAATTAGCCGGCACTTCATCTGATGAAGCCGCCTGTCCGAGCGGTGAAACGCGTTTCTGAGTGGTGAAGCCGCCTGTCCGAGCGGTGAAATGCGTTTCTGAGCGGTGAAGCCGCCTGTCCGAGCGGTGAAACGCGTTTCTGAGCGGTGAAGCCGCCTGTCCGAGCGGTGAAACGCGTTTCTGAGCGGTGAAGCCGCCTGTCCGAGCGGTGAAACGCGTTTCTGAGCGGTGAAGCCGCCTGTCCGAGCGGTGAAACGCGTTTCTGAGCGGTGAAACGCCTTTTATTAATCTCCATTTCTTTTCTATTATGTGAATAAATTCCACTCCTTTATGGGCAATCCACGTCTCCAGCGAATGCTTAACCAAGGCATCATTTCTAAGATCCATACACACCCCACCAAGGGCAGCACTGGATCTATTGAGCCCTGAGACCGACGCAGCAGGAGCAGAGGAGGAGAAGTCCTAAGAGGAACGTGGTCTCACATGACGGCAGCTCACAGCAAACACCCATCACCTGTGTAAGTGTGCAATATTTGGCTATAACCATCTACACACCAATAGTGTATGGCACAATCCTAATCCCAATCTCTGTCTCGGAGGAACACGAGAGACATAGGATTCTTCAGACGTGCCACAGACGGAAGCCTGACATTCCAATCACAGAAATGTTTATGGACACTATATGGTGATACACCACCAGAAGCACAATTATTGAATATATCATACTGTATGCACATTGTCTTGCTTAAATATATATCACCGTGAGATATATCTCTACCTGCGTATATCATCCGCTGGGTAACCATTTGCGCTCTGGAATGGGTTTTCTGTTTTCCATAGTGTGTCTGAGGGTGCTGTGTGTGTGAGGGGGCTGTATGTGGGTGATGAGAGGTGTGTATGATGTGATTATGTATGATGGGGCTGTATATGGGTAATGAGAGATGTGGGTGATGGGGCTGTGTGTGGATGATGAGATGTGTGTGTATGATGGGGCTGTGTGTGGATGATGAGATGTGTGTATGTATGTGTGGGGCTGTGTGTGGATGATGAGGTGTGTGTGTATGATGTGGCTGTCTGTGGATGATGAGGTGTGTGTGTGTGTGTGTGTGTGATGGGGCTGTGTGTGGATGATGAGATCTGTGTGTGTGTGTATGATGGGGCTGTATTTGGGTAATGAGAGATGTGTGTGATGGGGTTGCATGTGGGTAATGAGAGGTGTGTGTATGATGGGGCTGCATGTGGGTAATGAGAGGTGTGTGTGATGGGGTTGCATGTGGGTAATGAGAGGTGTGTGTGTGATGGGGCTGCATGTGGGTAATGAGAGGTGTGTGTGATGAGGCTGCATGTGGGTAATGAGAGGAGTGTGTGTATGATGGGGCTGTATTTGGGTAATGAGAGGTGTGTGTATGATGAGGCTGCATGTGGGTAATGAGAGGTGTGTGTGTGTGTGTGTGTGTGATGGGCTGTATGTGGGTGATGAGAAGTGTGTGTGTGTGCGATGGGGCTATATGTGGGTGATGAGACGTGTGTGTGATAGGGCTGCATGTGGGTGATGAGAGGTGTGTGTGATGAGGCTGCATGTGGGTAATGAGAGGAGTGTGTGTATGATGGGGCTGTATTTGGGTAATGAGAGGTGTGTGTATGATGAGGCTGTATGTGGGTAATGAGAGGTGTGTGTATGATGAGGCTGTATGTGGGTAATGAGAGGTGTGTGTGTGATGGGCTGTATGAGGGTGATGAGAAGTGTGTGTGTGTGCGATGGGGCTATATGTGGGTGATGAGACGTGTGTGTGATAGGGCTGCATGTGGGTGATGAGAGGTGTGTGTGATAGGGCTGTATGAGGGTGATGAGAAGTGTGTGTGTGTGTTGGGGTTGTATGTGGGTAATGAGAGGTGAGTGTGTGTGATGGGCTATATGTGAGTGATGAGAGGTGTGTGTTTGATGTGTTTGTTTGAGAGCTGCATGTGGAGTTAACCCTTCCCATATAAAGCTCCTCCTCGCTCTCTCCTCAGGTCCTGCAGTCTCTGAATTCCCCTGACTTTGGGCTCTATTTCCTAATGAACGTTACGTTAGCGCCTCGATATGTGAGCGTTACCGCCAGGATAAACCTGTTTAACGCAAGCTTCCCATAACACCTTCCTGACGCTACCCTGTTAGTAATCCGTTCATGTGTCGGTGTTTGCGCGAGCTTCCTGTACGTTGCGCCTCCCAAACGTAACATGGGGAGCCAATCAGTGATTAGCGTTAGGATAAGTAAGGTATGACAGAGTGCAAGCGCTAAATACCGCAGGGACGCGAAAGCCAAAAATTTAGCAACATCTAAAAGCTGGTGCTAAAGGATTCCGCATTTGAAAAATCAATTAGCGCCCCCTAAAGAACCCCCCAATAAATCCCATACTCGCCTCTCATTCCGCGGGGAGAACGATGGCCGCCGAGAGCAGAGTGAGACTGGGGACAAATACTTCCCAGTCTCCCTTCACGAATCACTCTGCGGCCCTACACGATCTCACAGGAAGCACAACCGTCCGCGGAGTCCTATGGACTCCAGGAGCTGATAGTCCTGCGCGGGAGCGGAAGCGCTACCTCTAGTATGCCAGCGGTTAGCGCTGCGTTCCAGGGTGAGGTGCTGAGCTGGCGCCTGCCCCGGGATAGAACTCTAAAAAGGGAAATCTGCAGGTGCACATTATCTGCGTTAGCGCCCCCATGTTAACGCAAAAAAGAGAATAGGATCTCCTTTATCTCATTGCAACATGGGGTGCTGGGTGAGAGGCTGACGTTTATCCTGGGGGGTTATCCTGGGCAGGATAGGAGGTTTATTCTGGGCAGGGAGGGGAGGTTTATTCTGGGCAGGATGGGAAGTTTATTCTGGGCAGGATGGGAAGTTTGTTCTGGGCAGGGAGGGGAGGTTTATTCTGGGCAGGATGGGAAGTTTATTCTGGGCAGGAGGGGAGGTTTATTCTGGGCAGGATGGGAAGTTTATTCTGGGCAGGATGGGAGGTTTATTCTGGGCAGGGAGGGGAGGTTTATTCTGGGCAGGATGGGAGGTTTATTCTGGGCAGGGAGGGGAGGTTTATTCTGGGCAGGAGGGGAGGTTTATTCTGAGCAGGGAGGGGAGATTTATTCTGGGCAGGAGGGGAGGTTTATTCTGGGCAGGATGGGAGGTTTATTCTGGGCAGGATGGGAAGTTTATTCTGGGCAGGATGGGAGGTTTATTCTGGGCACGATGGGAGGTTTATTCTGAGCAGGGAGGGGAGGTTTATTCTGGGCAGGATGGGAGGTTTATTCTGGGCAGGGAGGGGAGGTTTTTCTGGGCAGGATGGGAGGTTTATTCTGGGCAGGGAGGGGAGGTTTATTCTGGGCAGGGAGGGGAGGTTTATTCTGGGCAGGATGGGAAGTTTATTCTGGGCAGGAGGGGAGGTTTATTCTGGGCAGGATGGGAAGTTTATTCTGGGCAGGATGGGAGGTTTATTCTGGGCAGGGAGGGGAGGTTTATTCTGGGCAGGATGGGAGGTTTATTCTGGGCAGGGAGGGGAGGTTTATTCTGGGCAGGGAGGGGAGGTTTATTCTGGGCAGGAGGGGAGGTTTATTCTGGGCAGGATGGGAGGTTTATTCTGGGCAGGGAGGGGAGGTTTATTCTGGGCAGGGAGGGGAGGTTTATTCTGGGCAGGAGGGGAGGTTTATTCTGGGCAGGATGGGAGGTTTATTCTGGGCAGGGAGGGGAGGTTTATTCTAGGCAGGAGGGGAGGTATATTCTGGGCAGGATGGGAGGTTTATTCTGGGCAGGGAGGGGAGGTTTATTCTGGGCAGGGAGGGGAGGTTTATTCTGGGCAGGATGGGAGGTTTATTCTGGGCAGGGAGGGGAGATTTATTCTGGGCAGGAGGGGAGGTATATTCTGGGCAGGATGGGAGGTTTATTCTGGGCAGGGAGGGGAGGTTTATTCTGGGCAGGAGGGGAGGTTTATTCTGGGCAGTATGGGAGGTTTATTCTGGGCAGGATGGGAGGTTTATTCTGGGCAGGGAGGGGAGGTTTATTCTGGGCAGGATGGGAGGTTTATTCTGGGCAGGGAGGGGAGGTTTATTCTGGGCAGGAGGGGAGGTTTATTCTGGGCAGGGAGGGGAGGTTTATTCTGGGCAGGATGGGAGGTTTATTCTGGGCAGGATGGGAGGTTTATTCTGGGCAGGGAGGGGAGGTTTATTCTGGGCAGGGAGGGGAGGTTTATTCTGGGCAGGATGGGAGGTTATTCTGGGCAGGGAGGGGAGGTTTATTCTGGGCAGGATGGGAGGTTTATTCTGGGCAGGGAGGGGAGGTTTATTGTGGGCAGGGAGGGAAGGTTTATTCTGGGCAGGGGGGGAGGTTTATTCTGGGCAGGATGGGAGGTTTGTTCTGGGCAGGGAGGGGAGGTTTATTCTGGGCAGGATGGGAAGTTTATTCTGGGCAGGGAGGGGAGGTTTATTCTGGGCAGGAGGGGAGGTTTATTCTGAGCAGGGAGGGGAGATTTATTCTGGGCAGGAGGGGAGGTATATTCTGGGCAGGATGGGAGGTTTATTCTGGGCAGGAGTGGAGGTTTATTCTGGGCAGGGAGGGGAGGTTTATTCTGGGCAGGATGGGAGGTTTATTCTGGGCAGGGAGGGGAGGTTTATTCTGGGCAGGAGGGGAGGTATATTCTGGGCAGGATGGGAGGTTTATTCTGGGCAGGGAGGGGAGGTTTATTCTGGGCAGGAGGGGAGGTTTATTCTGGGCAGTATGGGAGGTTTATTCTGGGCAGGGAGGGGAGGTTTATTCTGGGCAGGATGGGAGGTTTATTCTGGGCAGGATGGGAGGTTTATTCTGGGCAGGGAGGGGAGGTTTATTCTGGCAGGATGGGAGGTTTATTCTGGGCAGGGAGGGGAGGTTTATTCTGGGCAGGAGGGGAGGTTTATTCAGGGCAGGGAGGGGAGGTTTATTCTGGGCAGGATGGGAGGTTTATTCTGGGCAGGGAGGGGAGGTTTATTCTGGGCAGGATGGGAGGTTTATTCTGGGCAGGATGGGATGTTTATTCTGGGCAGGGAGGGGAGGTTTATTCTGGGCAGGAGGGGAGGTTTATTCTGGGCAGGATGGGAGGTTTATTCTGGGCAGGGAGGGGAGGTTTATTCTGGGCAGGATGGGAGGTTTATTCTGGGCAGGGAGGGGAGGTTTATTCTGGGCAAGGGGCGGAGGTTTATTCTGGGCAGGGAGGGGAGGTTAATTCTGGGTAGGGAGGGGAGTTTTATTCTGGGCAGGATGGGAGGTTTATTCTGGGCAGGGAGGGGAGGATTATTCTGGGCAGGAGGGTAGGTATATTCTGGGCTAGATGGGAGGTTTATTCTGGGCAGGGAGGGGAGGTTTATTCTGGGCAGGAGGGGAGGTTTATTCTGGGCAGGGAGGGGAGGTTTATTCTGGGCAGGAGGGGAGGTTTATTCTGGGCAGGATGGGAGGTTTATTCTGGGCAGGGAGGGGAGGTTTATTCTGGGCAGGGAGGGGAGGTTTATTCTGGGCAGGAGGGGAGGTTTATTCTGGGCAGGATGGGAGGTTTATTCTGGGCAGGGAGGGGAGGTTTATTCTGGGCAGGATGGGAGGTTTATTCTGGGCAGGGAGGGGAGGTTTATTCTGGGCAGGAGGGGAGGTTTATTCTGGGCAGGATGGGAGGTTTATTCTGGGCAGGGAGGGGAGGTTTATTCTGGGCAGGATGGGAGGTTTATTCTGGGCAGGGAGGGGAGGTTTATTCTGGGCAGGAGGGGAGGTTTATTCTGGGCAAGGGGCGGAGGTTTATTCTGGGCAGGGAGGGGAGGTTTATTCTGGGCAGGGAGGGGAGGTTTATTCTGGGCAGGATGGGAGGTTTATTCTGGGCAGGGAGGGGTGGTTTATTCTTGGCAGGAAGAGGTTTATACTTGGCGGGGTGGAGGGGGTTTGTGGATTTGGGGGCAATTACTAATCCCAATGCTCCGACACAGACCGCTCTCTGGGTCTGGACACGGAGTCCCCGGATCAGGGTGGTGGTGGGGGGGTGATGCATCGCTGGGGTGCTTTCCGTGTGTTACAGAATATTTAGTAGGAATTCTTCCCCATAATGAGACACTGTGGCTCTACTGTGATTGAGAGGAATCTCCACATCTTGCGTGACGGTGTGACACCGCGTGACGGTGAGCAGCATGCGTTCCGCGTGGGAAGGGAGCTGCAGCTGCTCCAGGGGTCTCACAGCAGGACAAATTCCATCCGAATATCGGCCAGGGACTCGATCTCTCGCTAAAATCAAGAAGAGCAAGACGAGGCTCAGCACATGATGGGATGCAGAGGGCTGTGATGTCACATGAGAAGCATGATAGTCAATATCTCCATAACCTACTGCAGGAAGCTGCCATTCAGCAGAGGAGCCTGCAAATCTATGGCTCTAGCAGACAGGGTTTCGTATATAGGATCCCCCCCCCAGGCCTGCACCAGGCGGCTGCAATCAGTGATAATCATTTGACCGGTTCTGATATGAGCAGCGCAGAGTGGAAAGGGTTAACACTGATGAGGAAATCATCAGGAAAGAATTAATGGTGGCTTCAGTCTGTGCACTTTATGTACTATATTTACTCCTCTCCAGGGCTCCCAGCAAGCTTCACCCTCCAGCAGCTCCCAGCTGTGCCAGGAGCCCCAGGAGACTGGAGAGCGCACTGAGCTGTGAGCAAACTGCGCGACACAGTGTCACCGGAGGGAGATCAGCGCCCGAGCACGTGGAACCAGCAGGAGCAGGACCAGGATCCGGGGGGACACGGGGTGTAATAAAAAATAAAAAAAGATAACGCTGAGAAAATGTTATTACGAGAGTAACGGGAACACACTGAGAAAAAGTGGGGGTGGGGGAGATACCACTAAAAAGAGGGGATGGGGGGAGATACCACTAAAAAGAGGGGATGGGGGAGAGTTACCACTAAAAAGAGGGGTGGGGAAAGTTATCACTAAAAAGAGGAGGGGGAGAGTTACCACTAAAATGAGGAGGGGGAGAGTTACCACTAAAAAGAGGGGAGGGGGAGTGTTACCACTAAAAAGAGGGGAGGGGAGAGTTACCACTAAAAAGAGGGGAGGGGAGAGTTATCACTAAAAAGAGGGGAGGGGGAGAGTTACCACTAAAAAGGGGGAGGGGGAGAGTTACCACTAAAAAGAGTGGAGGGCAGAGTTAACACTAAAAAGAGGGGTGGGGAAAGTTATCACTAAAAAGAGGGGAGGGGGAGAGTTACCACTAAAATGAGGGGAGGGGGAGAGTTACCACTAAAAAGAGGGGAGGGGGAGTGTTACCACTAAAAAGAGGGGAGGGGAGAGTTACCACTAAAAAGAGGGGAGGGGAGAGTTATCACTAAAAAGAGGGGAGGGGGAGAGTTACCACTAAAAAGAGGGGAGGGGAGAGTTACCACTAAAATGAGGGGAGGGCAGAGTTACCACTAAAAAGAAGGGAGGGGGAGAGTTACCACTAAAAAAGGGGGAGGGGGAGAGTTACCACTAAAAAGAGTGGAGGGCAGAGTTAGCACTAAAAAGAGGGGAGGGGGAGAGTTACCACTAAAAAGAGGGGAGGGCAGAGTTACCACTAAAAAGAAGGGAGGGGGAGAGTTACCACTAAACAAAAGGGAGGGGGAGAGTTACCACTAAAAAAGGGGGAGGGGGAGAGTTACCACTAAAAAGAGGGGAGGGCAGAGTTACCACTAAAAAGAAGGGAGGGGAGAGTTACCACTAAAAAGAGTGGAGGGGAGAGTTACCACTAAAAAGATTAGAGGGGGAGAGTTACTACTAAAAAGAGGGGAGGGGAGGGTTAGCCCTAAAAAAAGTGGAAGGTGAGAGTTACCACTAAAAAGAGGCGAGGAGGGAAGGAAGAGATACCACTAAAAAGAGGGGAGGGGAGAGTTACCACTAAAAAGAGTGGAGGGGGAAAGTTACCACTAAAAAGAGGGGAGGGCAGAGTTACCACTAAAAAGAGAGGTGGAGGAGAGTTACCACTAAAAAGAGGGGAGGGCAGAGTTACCACTAAAAAGAGTAGAGGGGGAGAGTTACCACTAAAAAGATGGAAGGGGGAGAGTTACCACTAAAAAGAGTAGAGTGGGAGAGTTAGTACTAAAAAGAGGGGAGAGTTACCACTAAAAAGAGTGGAGGGGGAGAGTTACCACTAAAAAAGATTAGAGGGGGAGAGTTACTACTAAAAAGAGGGGAGGGGGAGTTACCACTAAAAAGAAGGGAGGGGAAGAGTTACTACTAAAAAGATGGGAGGGGAGGGTTAGCACTAAAAAAAAGTGGAAGGTGAGAGTTACCACTAAAAAGAGTGGAGGGGGAGCGTTATTAAATAGAGTGGAAGGTGAGAGTTACCACTAAAAAGAGGCGAGGAGGGAGGGAAGATATACCACTAAAAAGAGGGGAGAGTTACCACGAAAAAGAGGGGAGGGGAAAGTTATCACTAAAAAGAGGGGAGGGGAGAGTTACCACTAAAAAGAGTGGAGGGGAAAGTTACCACTAAAAAGAGGGGAGGGCAGAGTTACCACGAAAAAGAGGGGAGGGGGAGAGTTACCACTAAAAAGAGTAGAAGGGGAGAGTTACCACCAAAAAGATGGAAGGGGGAGAGTTACCACTAAAAAGAGTGGAGGGGGAGAATTACCACTAAAAAGATGGAAGAGGAGAGTTACTACTAAAAAGAGGGGAGAGTTACCACGAAAAAGAGGGGAGGGGGAGAGTTACTACTAAAAAGAGGGGAGGGGGAGTTAACACTAAGAAAAGTGGAAGGTGAGAGTTACCACTAGAAAGAAGGGAGGGGGAGTTACTACTAAAAAGAGGGGAGGGCAGAGTTACCACTAAAAAGAGAGGAGATGAGAGTTACCAGTAAAAAAAAGTAGAGGGGGGAGAGTTACCACTAAAAAGATGGAAGGGGGAGAGTTACCACTAAAAAGAGTAGAGTGGGACAGTTACTACTAAAAAGAGGGGAGAGTTACCACTAAAAAGAGTGGAGGGGGAGAGTTACCACTAAAAAATATTAGAGAGGGAGAGATACTACTAAAAAGAGGGGAGGGCGAGTTACCACTAAAAAGAAGGGAGGGGAAGAGTTACTACTAAAAAGATGGGAGGGGAGGGTTAGCACTAAAAAAAGTGCAGGGGGAGCGTTATTATTAAATAGAGTGGAAGGTGAGAGTTACCACTAAAAAGAGGCGAGGAGGGAGGGAAGATATACCACTAAAAAGAGGGGAGGGGAGAGCTACCACGAAAAAGAGGGGGGAAAGTTATCACTAAAAAGAAGGGGAGGGGAGAGTTACCACTAAAAAGAGAGGAGGGGAAAGTTACCACTAAAAAGAGGGGAGGGCAGAGTTACCAATAAAAAGAGAGGAGGGGAAAGTTACCACTAAAAAGATTGGAGGGCAGAGTTACCACGAAAAAGAGGGGAGGGGGAGAGTTACCACTAAAAAGAGAAGAGGGGGATAGTTACCACTAAAAAGAGTAGAGGGGGAGAGTTACCACTAAAAAGATGGAAAAGGAAGAGTTACCACTAAAAAGAGTGGAGGGGGAGAATTACCACTAAAAAGATGGAAGGGGAGAGTTAATACTAAAAAGAGGGGAGGGGAGAGTTACCATGAAAAAGAGGGGAGGGGGAGAGTTACTACTAAAAGAGGGGAGGGGGAGTTAACACTAAGAAAAGTGGAAGGTGAGAGTTACCACTAAAAAGAGGGGTGGGGAAGTTACTACTAAAAAGATCAGAGGGGAGAGTTATCACTAAGAAAAGTGGAAGGAGAGAGTTACCACTAAAAAGAGGGGAGGGGGAGTTACTACTAAAAAGATGGGAGGGGAGAGTTATCACTAAGAAAAGTGGAAGGTGAGAGTTACCACTAAAAAGAGACGAGGGGGGAGGGAAGAGATACCACTAAAAAGAGGGGAGAGTAACCACGAAAAAGAGGGGAGGGGAAAGTTAACACTAAAAAGAGGGGAGGGAAGAGTTACCACTAAAAAGAGTGGAGGGGGAAAGTTACCACTAAAAAGAGGGGAGAGTTAGCACTAAAAAGATGGAAGGGGAGAGTTACCATGAAAAAGAGGGGAGGGCAGAGTTACCACTAAAAAGAGGGGAGGGGGAGAGTTACCACTAAAAAGAGGGGAGAGTTAGCACTAAAAAGATGGAAGGGGAGTGTGACGGATCGGCCGCCACAGGATTTATTTAGTTTAATTTCATTCTTATTTTGTTATATTTTGTTTACCCTTTATTTATAGGAACTAATTTCCTTTGTTAGATTTAATGTAAAACTGTTGCTAGACCTCTAATTAATCATGTTTTTCCCCAGCACCATCCTGCTAGTAACCACGGAGTACATGCGTGCTACAATGTATCCGTCACTGACGTAGCGCACCACGCTTCAAACTCCAATATACTTTATGCTCACCCACTATCTGATTCCCTTTACAATGGGTTATGTAAATCACTGTATCTGGTCACTGTGGGGTCAAGACTTCATCTGCATACAACCAGTGGACCAAAGTGAAGACTGAAGAGGACCTGAAAGAAGCCTGCAATGGTCTTGGAACCAACCAATTAGAACTGTTGGGGTGGGCGGGAAGTCTGAATGTGCATGGCTGTATTTTGTATATAAGCACTGTCTGTTCCCATTCTAAATACACTCTGATTTACCTACAACCTATACTGCGTCTCGACGAGTATTTGGGAGGGCATAATCACTGAATCCTTCGCTTCCAGACCATCCAGGGACCGCTGTCAATCTCTCTCCCACCTTGCTAGCTCGCTACCCGGCTAAGCTCTCCAGCAAGACTCGGCGCCGCAGACGGAGCTACCCCTGCAGCGTAGCTGAGCCGTTACATTGGTGGCAAGCGGTGGGATCTCCGAGACCAGACAAGCAGGGGGAAATATAGTCGCTGGCTTGACCCCGGTCTCGGGCACCACAACCGCCGAGCTCCTGGAGCAGCACATCACCTGGGGAGATTCTGAGACCAGCCCAGCAGGGGGAAATACAGCCGCTGGCTTGACCCCGGTCTCAGACACCCGGGGATTCGAGAGATTGCTACACCGTCCTACAGCCGTTCACCCCGTATTGCTCAGCGCTACGACGGCTGGAAGCGCACGGTCCTCAAGGAACGTCTCAAAGCCAGGGATAAAGCGGTCAGCGGTAAGCCAAAGGCTGCCCTCACCAAGGACCTGATGGAGGACGAACAGGCAAGTCTGGCCCTCCACGAGGACTCAGAATCCACTAGGGATGTGCGTTTCAGGTTTCGGAATTTCGGAATTTTCACGAAATTTCCCGATTCGTGTTTTCGGAAGCGGCCGATTTTCCGAAAATTTTTAGATCCGAAAATGGCAGATCCGAAAAGTTTTCCGAGCCGAAACGAAATATTTTCGGAATTTTCGAATGCACTTGAAATGTGTCAAATCGAAATTTATTGCTTTGAAACGAGGAAACAGACGTTCCGAAAAAACGAAAATTTCCGAAAATACGAAAAGTCGATACAAAAAACGAGCTAAGTGACACGAAACTACGAAAATGGTCGATATTCCGAAACCATTTACAATTCCGAAAAACGAAAAATTTCCGAAAATACGAAAAGTCGATACAAAAACCGAGCTAAGTGACACGAAAATACGAAAAATGGTTCGAAATTCCGAAAAAAATTGTACACGAAAACGAGTCGAGCCGAACCGAATCGAAACAGAAATCAGTCGAAACGAGCCGAATCGAAAAGTTTAAAAATCCGAAAAATCAAATCGAATCGAACCAAAAAAAAAATCGGTGCACAAGCCTAGAATCCACAGAATGGCGCTGGGAGGTACAATGGAAGCTGGCCCTGTTCGGAGTCAACCCCCCAGCGGATGTGATCGCTATCGTTTTGGCAGGGGTCAGCCAGCTCAGAGTGGCCGAGTTGCGGTACCAGCTCGGGGATTCTACAGCGCCCCAGGAGATACTCCCTGCAGTCGTGGAAGAGGAGTTCTGGGACCAAGGAATGGAAGCGCCTGACCAGCACAGTGATCCAGGTTTCGGCCAGGAGGTGTTGTGGGATAATGACTCGGCACGGCAGCAGCTCTGGAGGGACGTCGTACAGCTTGAACAGGACTACCTTGGAAAGATTCTTCCTACCTGGGGTGAGAAATACTGGAGACTGTGGGACATGCGGGTGCCATTCCTAGGAGTGCAACCCCAGGTAGAAAGACTGTCCCAACTGGAGAACCTGATCCAGACGGAGCTATGGCTGGAGGACGGGTACCGGGCACTGGAATGGTATGCTGCCAACCTGTGTCCAAAGTTGGAGAGGAAAGATCCTACGGAGGGCTATGACTACGGCAGCCCAGGATTAATATTTGACGCTCTCCAGGACGACCCCTCCTTTGGCAGTACAGCTAAACTGAGATGGGAAGAGATCCAGGACTTTCGGGAATGTGAGCACCTTGACGACCTCGGGCTGAACAGTGATCTGGACTGGCTAGCCACCCAAGAGTGGGAGCTGGAGCAGGGATACAGGAGATTGTTTGAGGACGCTCCCCCGCTCGCTCTCACCCCGATGGACATGGCAGAAGAACTCGGTGGTGCCAACCTACTTCAGGATCTTCTGCTGGTTCGGAGCACCAGGGTGAGGAGGCAGTCGGCCCCTCTCCCCAGCTGCAGAACGCATCCCAGGCCTCAACTGCTACAGAGGAGGTGACTATCCTGCAGCCGCAGCGCAGCATATCATCCGGGGAAAAGACAGAGGACTCAGCAAGTACCGTTCCTGCAGAACCTGCAGCGGAGCAGAGTGACCAAGTGCTTCGGACACCTACCAAGGTCAGTGGAAGTGCACCGGTGGATGCGACTGCGGTCTCCACCAACGAGAGCCGTCAGGACAGCGGTCCACTGTGGAAAGAGGAGAACTGGAAGACAATGGGTGAGATTGAGGCCCACCCAGGCAGATGGCCTGAGGGCTCACAGGAGACCCAGAGTCCCAATGGAGTGCTCCTGCTCAGAGATGGGTGGAGGAGCTAGCGACAATGTCATGGCCCACCAAGGAAGAGGCTGCGGTCCTTTCCACGGAGCCCAGGAGATGTGGGGCAGTTTGCCCGGATTCACCACTTGCATCAGCTGGCTCTTCAGTGCGTGAAGAGGATAATTTATGTATGGGGGAGCGGTTCCCCAACCCAGCAGCAGAGCTGGCATCGGGACAGAGGTCAGCTACCCTCTGCCCCCAGCTGGAGGCTCCAGAAACTGGGGAGAATATCGGGTGCCAGACGAGGGAGGGGGAGTCTAAGGCTCCCCCGTGCAAATTGCTGGCGTACCCGGCAGGGAACCCCAAACCCCAACCAAGCGCTCCTACCCACCTATGGATAGAGGAGCGGGGGACAGCGGACATGCTACGGCCCACTGTGAAAGAGGCTACTGTTCATTCCACGGTGCCCGAGAAGTGCAGGTCAGCTAGCCCGGGGCCCTGGCTGGTGGCGTCAGGGATCAAGGATAGCCATTCATACATGGGGGAGCAGCCCCCCACTTCAGCGGAAAAACTGTCACCGCGGCAGAGGACCGCTAACCTCTACCCCTGCCCTGCCACAGCAGAACTTGAGAACTACCTTCTCGCCGAGGAGCCCCAGGGAATGTCAATCCACTCCTCTCCTGATCTACAGACCAAGCTCCTGGCCTCCACTGCTACGCAGGAAGCAGAGAGCCTACAACTCCAGCACAGCATGCCATCTGGGCTGGAGAAAGCATCAGACTGGGCAAGTACAGTTCGTCAGGAGCTATCAGCAGAACACAGTGCCGGTGATGGTGCGCAGCATTACGAGTTCCAGGGTGGGGAGTCAGTCGGTTTCCTTCCACAACAGCAGCGGCTACCCCAGGTAGAGAGTACTGGCGGTACCTCTCCCCAGTGACAGGTAATAATCCCAGAAGGGGAGATGGCAGGTCTTGCTCCCCAACGTTTTGAGCCCCAGCGTGAGGGTGGAGGTGTCCCCTGTGCCAAGCAACGGCGTGCTGCTGCTCCCGTTCCTCAGGATGTGGGAGACTCCCATTGTGGAATTGTTGATGGTGCTGGGATTTGCAACTGGGTGACCCCGAGACGCTGGGCAGACGGCCCAGATCCACAACCACTTTTTCTGGAGACACCGGTCACCCCATCTCCCACCCAGCTTCTGACCGAGGCACCAGGAAAGGGTGCTATCGGCCCGTTTTTCCCACGGCTGACTGTGGCACCAGGAGAAGGTACAGGTGGTACCCCTCCCCAGCGGGTCATTGCCCCAGGAAATGGTGCCAGCAAGGCTGCCCACCAGCGAGGGGCTAGGAGACCAGGAGGAGAAAAAGCCCTCAACGTCCCACCGGGCCAGTTGTTTCCCCATGGCAGGGTACCAGCCCCGGGTGTCTGTATGGTCCGTCGGATACCGGTCCAGACCAAGGGGGCAGTTGGAGAAGCCCGGGGGCCAGCCTCCTCCCTACGGACTATGGACCGAAAGACTATCGGGGGTTGGCAAAGCATTGCCCCAGCAACCCAAACGTGAGACTTTTTAAAGACACTTGCACCAGGACATCCCCAGGCGGACCCGTAGAGGGTCTCACCGGGTCTGCCATCATGGGACTGGGGGAGCTATGTGACAGATCGGCCGCCACAGGATTTATTTAGTTTAATTTCATTCTTATTTTGTTATATTTTGTTTACCCTTTATTTGTAGGAACTAATTTCCTTTGTTAGATTTAGTGTAAAACTGTTGCTAGACCTCTAATTAATCATGTTTTTCCCCAGCACCATCCTGCTAGTAACCACGGAGTACATGCGTGCTACAATGTATCCGTCACTGACGTAGCGCACGACGCTTCAAACTCCAATATACTTTATGCTCACCCACTATCTGATTCCCTTTACAATGGGTTATGTAAATCACTGTATATGGTCACTGTGGGGTCAAGACTTCATCTGCATACAACCAGTGGACCACAGTGAAGACTGAAGAGGACCTGAAAGAAGCCTGCAATGGTCTTGGAACCAACCAATTAGAACTGTTGGGGTGGGCGGGAAGTCTGAATGTACATGGCTGTATTTTGTATATAAGCACTGTCTGTTCCCATTCTAAATACACTCTGATTTACCTACAACCTATACTGCGTCTCGACGAGTATTTGGGAGGGCATAATCACTGAATCCTTCGCTTCCAGACCATCCAGGGACCGCTGTCAATCTCTCTCCCACCTTGCTAGCTCGCTACCCGGCTAAGCTCTCCAGCAAGACTCGGCGCAGCAGACGGAGCTACCCCTGCAGCGTAGCTGAGCCGTTACATGGAGAGTTACCACTAAAAAGATGAAAGGGGAGAGTTACCATGAAAAAGAGGGGAGGGGAAAGTTATCACTAAAAAGAGGGTCGGGGAGAGTTAACACTAAAAAGAGTGGAGGGAGAAAGTTACCACTAAAAAGAGGAGAGGGCAGAGTTACCACTAAAACGAGAGGAGGAGGAGAGTTACCACTAAAAAGAGTGGAGGGGGAGCGTTATTATTAAATAGAGTGGAAGGTGAGAGTTACCACTAAAAAGAGGCGAGGAGGGAGGGAAGAGATACCACTAAAAAGAGGGGAGGGGAGAGTTACCACGAAAAAGAGAGGAGGGGAAGTTATCACTAAAAAGAGGGGAGGGGAGAGTTACCACTAAAAAGAGTGGAGGGGAAAGTTACCACTAAAAAGAGGGGAGGGCAGAGTTACCACGAAAAAGAGGGGAGAGTTACCACTAAAAAGAGTAGAGGGGAGAGTTACCACTAAAAAGATGGAAGGGGAGAGTTACCACTAAAAAGAGTGGAGGGGAGAGTTACCACTAAAAAGATGGAAAGGGGGAGAGTCACTACTAAGAAAAGTGGAAGGTGAGAGTTACCACTAAAAAAAGGGGAGGGGGAGTTACTACTAAAAAGATAGGAGGGGAGAGTTATCACTAAAAAAAGTGGAAGGTGAGAGTTACCACTAAAAAGAGACGAAGAGAGAGGGAAGAGATACCACTAAAAAGAGGGGAGGGGAGAGTAACCACGAAAAAGAGGGGAGGGGAAAGTTATCACTAAAAAGAGGGGAGGGAAGAGTTACCACTAAAAAGAGTGGAGAGGGAAAGTTACCACTAAAAAGAGGGGAGAGTTACCACTAAAAAGATGGAAGGGGAGAGTTACCACTAAAAAGAAAGGAGGGGGAGAGTTACCACTAAAAAGAGGGGAGAGCTAGCTCTAAAAAGATGAAAGGGGAGAGTTACCACGAAAAAAAGGGGGGGAAAGTTATCACTAAAACGAGGGGAGGGGAGTGTTACCACTAAAAAGAGTAGAGTGGGAGAGTTACTACTAAAAAGAGGGGAGAGTTACCACTAAAAAGAGTGGAGGGGGAGAGTACCACTTAAAAGATTAAAGGGGGAGAGTTACTACTAAAAAGAGGGGAGGGGGAGTTACCACTAAAAAGAAGGGAGGGGGAGAGTTACTACTAAAAAGATGGGAGGGGAGGGTTAGCACTAAGAAAAGTGGAAGGTGAGAGTTACCACTAAAAAGAGTGGAGGGGGAGCGTTATTATTAAATAGAGTGGAAGGTGAGAGTTACCACTAAAAAGAGGCGAGGAGGGAGGGAAGAGATACCACTAAAAAGAGGGGAGGGGAGAGTTACCATGAAAAAGAGGGGAGGGGAAGTTATCACTAAAAAGAGGGGAGGGGAGAGTTACAACTAAAAAGAGTGGAGGGGGAAAGTTACCACTAAAAAGAGGGGAGGGCAGAGTTACCACTAAAAAGAGAGGAGGGGGAGAGTTACCACTAAAAAGAGGGGAGGGCAGAGTTACCACAAAAAAGAGGGGAGGGGGAGAGTTACCACTAAAAAGAGGGAAGAGTTACCACTAAAAAGAGTAGAGGGGGAGAGTTACCACTAAAAAGATGGAAGGGGGAGAGTTACCACTAAAAAGAGTGGAGGGGGAGAGTTACCACTAAAAAGATGGAAGGGGGAGAGTTACTACTAAAAAGATGGGAGGGGAGAGGTATCACTTAGAAAAGTGGAAGGTGAGAGTTACCACTAAAAAGAGGCGAAGAGGGAGGGAAGAGATACCACTAAAAAGAGGGGAGGGGAGAGTTAACATTAAAAAGAGTGGAGGGGAAAGTTACTACTAAAAAGAGGGGAGGGCAGAGTTACCACTAAAAAGAGAGGAGGGGGAGAGTCACCACTAAAAAGAGGGGAGGGCAGAGTTACCACTAAAAAGAGGGGAGGGGGTGAGTTACCACTAAAAAGAGGGGAAATTTACCACTAAAAAGAGTAGAGGGGGAGAGTTACCACTAAAAAGAGGGGAGGGCAGAGTTACCACTAAAAAGAGGGGAGGGGAAAGTTATCACTAAAAAGAGGGGAGGGGAGTGTTACCACTAAAAAGAGGGGAGGGGAGAGTTACCACGAAAAAGAGGGGAGGGGATAGTTATCACTAAAAAGAGGAGAGGGGAGAGTTACCACTAAAAAGAGTGGAGGGGGAAAGTTACCACTAAAAAGAGGGGAGGGCAGAGTTACCACTAAAAAGAGGGGAGGGGGTGAGTTACCACTAAAAAGAGGGGAAATTTACCACTAAAAAGAGTAGAGGGGGAGAGTTACCACTAAAAAGAGTGGAGGGCAGAGTTACCAGTAAAAAGAGAGGAGGAGGAGAGTTACCACTAAAAAGAGGGGAGGGGGAGAGTTACCACTACAAAGAGGGGAGAGTTACCACTAAAAATAGTAGAGGGGGAGAGTTACCACTAAAAAGAGTAGAGTGGGAGAGTTATTACTAAAAAGAGGGGAGAGTTACCACTAAAAAGATTAGAGGGGGAGAGTTACTACTAAAAAGAGGGGAGGGGATGGTTAGCACTAAGAAAAGTGGAAGGTGAGAGCTACCACTAAAAAGAGTGGAGGGGGAGCGTTATCATTAAATAGAGTGGAAGGTGAGAGTTACCACTAAAAAGAGGTGAGGAGGGAGGGAAGAGATACCACTAAAAAGAGAGGAGGGGAGAGTTACCACGAAAAAGAGGGGAGGGGAAAGTTATCCCTAAAAAGAGGGGAGGGGAGAGTTACCACTAAAAAGAGTGGAGGGGAAAGTTACCACTAAAAAGAGGGGAGGGCAGAGTTACCACTAAAAAGAGAGGAGGGGGAGAGTTACCACTAAAAAGAGGGGAGGGCAGAGTTACCACGAAAAAGAGGGGAGGGGGAGAGTTACCACTAAAAAGAGGAGAGAGTTACCACTAAAAAGAGGGGAGTTAACACTAAGAAAAGTGGAAGGTGAGAATTACCACTAAAAAGAGGGTATCGGGAGGGAAGAGTTACCACTAAAAAGAGGGGAGGGGGAGAGTTACCACTAAAAAGAAGGGAGGCATGAGGGGAGAATTACCACTAAAAAGAGGCAAGGTGGGAGAGTTACCACTGAAAAGAGGGGAGGGGGAGTTAACACTAAAACGAGGCGAGGGGGAGAGTTACCACTATCAAGAAGGGAGGGGGAGAGATACCACTAATAAAAAGGGGAGACGGGAGGGGAGGAGATACCATTAAAAAGAGTGGAAAGTGAGAGTTACTACTAAAAAGAGGTGAGGTCGGAGGGGAGAATTACCACTAAAATGAGGGAAGATGGAGTTACCACTAAAATGAGGCAAGGGGAGAAAAACCACAAAAAAAAGGGATGCGGAGTTAACACTAAGAAGGGAAAGGGGGAGAGTTACCACTAAAACGTAGGGAGGCAGGAGGGGAGAGATACCACTAAGGAGGGGGAGAAATACTGATAGAGGCGGGAGGGGAAGAGTTACTGATAGAGGCGGGAGAAGAAGAGTTACCGATAGAGGCAGGAGGGGGAGAGTTACTGATGGTGCTGGCAGAGGGAGAGTAACTGATAGTGCTGGGAGAGGGAGAGTTACTGATAGAGGCGGGAGAACAAGAGTTACTGATAGAGGCAGGAGAGGGAGAGTTACTGATAGAGGCAGGAGAGGGAGAGTTACTGATAGAAGCAGGAGAGGGAGAGTTACTGATAGAGGCGGGAGGGGGTAAATTACTGATAGAGGAAGGAGAACAAGAGTTACTAATAGTGGCAGGAGAGGGAGAGTTACTGATAAAGGCACGAGAACAAGAGTTACTGATAGTGGCAGGAGAGGGAGAGTTACTGATAGAGGCAGCGGGGCGAGTTACTGATAGAGGCAGGAGAACAAGAGTTACTGATAGAGGCAGGAGAACAAGAGTTACCGATAGAGGTGGGAGAGTTACTGATAGAGGCAGGAGAACAAGAGTTACTGATAGAGGCAGGAGAAAAAGAGTTACTGATAGAGGCGGGAGAGGGAGAGTTACTGATAGAGGCAGGAGAACAAGAGTTACTGATAGAGGCAGGAGAGGGAGAGTTACTGATAGAGGCAGGAGAGGGAGAGTTACTGATAGAGGTGGGAGGGGGAGAGTTACTGACAGGCGGGAGGGGAGAGTTACTAATAGAGACGGGAAATGGAGAGTTACTGATAGAGGCAGGAGAACAAGAGTTACTGATAGAGGCAGGAGAGGGAGAGTTACTGATAGTGGCAGGAGGGGGTGAGTTACTGATAGAGGCAGGAGATGGAGAGTTACTGATAGAGGCGGGAGGGGGTAAGTTACTGACAGAGGAAGGAGAACAAGAGCTACTAATAGTGGCAGGAGAGGGAGAGTTACTGAAAGAGGCGGGAGAACAAGAGTTACTGATAGAGGGAGGAGAGGGAGAGTTACTGATAGTGGCAGGAAGGGGAGAGTTATTGATAGTGGCAGGACGGGGAGAGTTACTGATAGTGGCAGGAGAGGGAGAGTTACTGATAGAGGCAGCGGGGTGAGTTACTGATAGAGGCAGGAGAACAAGAGTTACTGATAGAGGCAGGAGAACAAGAGTTACCGATAGAGGTGGGAGAGTTACTGATAGAGGCAGGAGAGGGAGAGTTACTGATAGAGGTGGGAGGGGGAGAGTTACTGACAGGCGGGAGGGGAGAGTTACTAATAGAGACGGGAAATGGAGAGTTACTGATAGAGGCAGGAGAACAAGAGTTACTGATAGAGGCAGGAGAGGGAGAGTTACTGATAGTGGCAGGAGAACAAGAGTTACTGATAGAGGCAGGAGATGGAGAGTTACTGATAGAGGCGGGAGGGGGTAAGTTACTGATAGAGGAAGGAGAACAAGAGCTACTAATAGTGGCAGGAGAGGGAGAGTTACTGAAAGAGGCGGGAGAACAAGAGTTACTGATAGAGGGAGGAGAGGGAGAGTTACTGATAGTGGCAGGAAGGGGAGAGTTATTGATAGTGGCAGGACTGGGAGAGTTACTGATAGTGGCAGGAGGGGGTGAGGAGGGGAGAGTTACCATAGAGTTACCATAGAGTTACCACCTTTCGGCCCATCTAGTCGCCCAATTACATGGATACTTTACCTGGATTTATCTTTTGTATAAGGCTATCCTAAACAAAA
>RXON01004265.1:0-20793 GCA_009667805.1 Leptobrachium leishanense | reverse complement strand
GTTCCCAGACGATTAGCCCGAGATCCGATCCGAAGGGCGCGGCCGTGTACCGCGCTTCGGTATTGCAAGAGACCGCGGTAAGATCCGAAGACTCTGCCGATCCCGCAAGATCCGAAGCTGCATCCATCTACGATCCGAAAAGTCCTCTCGCAATCAGATCCGAATATTCCGCCGGAAGAGATCCGAGCCCCGAAATCGGCCGCCGGCCGCAGACGTACTCCACACCCACAAGGTCAGTGAACCAGCTGCTCGGGACGCTGAGTACCGTATGGCTCAGTGGTCGGGCTGGTTCTAGGCAGGGGTCCCCTCCACCGCCCGCTAACCCTTCCCCAGGGTCACGCCAGGCCGCACGAGACGCCGAGTGCCGCGTCACTCGGTAGTCGGGCCAGCGGTAAGCGCCGGGGCCACGCAGATAGAGCACACCCGCAGGCGGACAACATCCCATTCCGTCATACCAAGTATTTGAGAAATCTCAGTCTACGTTGCAAGAATATCTACAAATATATATATTTACATTAATTCTTTTTTTTATACATTACCTGTCCAATTTGGATGTTGATAAGTCTTGGAATTTTCTATGTGATGCTTTGTTTTGGGAATATGTGAAGATTATCGATATCAGATAATCAATGTATGTGAGTTAGAGATTTGGTGAGAGTCAGAAATTTGGTGAGAATCTTGATTGCCTCATGTCTTGGGATCTGCCTGCATCGTGGTGTGAGTCTGAGTGTTGGAATCTTGGACTCTCAGAGGGTCATGTGTAATGCATGGCAATGTGAGTCTGAATGCTGGAATCTCCGACTTTCAGAGTGTCATGTGTACTGGACGTCTGAATGCATTGCGGTGTGAGTCTCTGAATGCTGGAATCTCCGACTGACTTGCAAATAACATTGCCGCTTATTATAGCCAATTTGACAGTACACCACTGGCTGTACATCCGACAAGTAGGCCTGGACTTGGACAAAATATAGGCCCGGGCATTTCGGAGTGAGCAACCCACATTTTTTTTTCTACACACCACACATTACTGTGAGTTTTATTGTTGTGCAGCTCTGTGATACACTCCTACGCAGCACACACTACTGTGGAGCTCTGGGACACCCATACAGCACTGCACATTATGGGGGGGGAACAGAGCTCCACCGTAATGTGCAGTGTTAATGAGGGCATCACAGAGCTCCGCTGTAATAAAACTCAATGTATTGTATTTATCAATTTATTCAACCCTCCCAGCATATCAATTCATTAATTTCTACCCTCCAGGTCAAGCATTTCTGCCCCTGCATATCCATTCATTTGTTTCCCCATCCCAGCATACCAATTCATTCCTCTTCCCCATACCAATTAATTGCCCTCCAGAATTGCAAATTAATTCAACCCCCCAGCCTCAGCATTCCAAATTCATTAACCCCCCAGCTCCAGCATTCCAAATTCATTAACACCCCCAGCCCCAGCATTCCAAATTCATTAACCCCCCGCCCCAACATTCCAAATTCATTAACCCCCCCAGCCCCAGCATTCCAATTTCATTCACCCCCCCAGCCTCAGCATTCCAAATTCATTGACCCCTCAGCCCCAGCATTCCAAATGAATTCACCCCCAGCCCCAGCATTCCAATTTAATTCAGCCCCAGCATTCCAAATTCATTAACCCCCCTCCCCCAGCATTCCAATTAATTCACCCCCAGCCCCAGCATTCCAAATTCATTAACCCCCCAGCCACAGCATTCCAAATTCATTGACCGCCCAGCCCCAGCATTCCAAATGAATTCACCCCCAGCCCCAGCATTCCAAATTAATTCAGGCCCAGCATTCCAAATTCATTAACCCCCCAGCCCCAGCATTCCAATTAATTCACCTCCAAGCCCCAGCATTCCAAGTTCATTAATACCTCAGCCACAGCATTCCAAATTAATTCAGCCCCAGCATTCCAAATTTATTAACCCCCAGCCCCAGCATTCCAAATTAATTCAGCCCCAGCATTCCAATTTATTAACCCCCCCAGCCCCAGCATTCCAAATTAATTCACTTCCAGCCCCCACATTCTAAATTCATTAACCCCCCAGCCCCAGCATTCCAAATTAACTCACCCCCCATCCCCAGCATTCCAAATTAATTCACCCCCAGCCCCTAGCATTCCAAATTCATTAACCCCCCCAGCCCCAGCATTCCAAATTCATTAACCTCCGCTCCAGCATTCCATCATTAACCCCCCAGCCCCAGCATTCCAAATTCATTACCCCCAGCCACAGCATTCCAAATTCATTGACCCCCCAGCCCAAGCATTCCAAAATAATTCACCCCCAGCCCAAGCATTCCAAATTCATTAACCCCCCCTGTCATGGAACTGACGTAGCGCTCCCCACGTCAAACCCCAAGACTTTTATTTCCATGGCGAAAACCCCAAAAGACATAGACCGTTGCTTTGGGGAAGACCTTATGTTCATTTATATTGTGTGGTTTTAAATATGTTTTACATCGTTTGGTTTTAGTTTAATTTAGTTTAGTGAAAAATGACATAGCTTTGGTTTTAAAATACTATATTCCTGTAGGTAAATGTGTCTTTGTATAAAACAGTAAACAAGCTTTGCTGTTGTGTAAATTATGCGTCAGGGATTTTCCCCATTATCTAATACATGTTTAATTTAAGGGATCTCTGATAGAGTGTGTGTTTAATCTGATGTGCTGGAACAATAGATGTACAAATGTTATGTGGACTGAAGGCTAAGAGAATGTGAAGAATGTTGATTGTAAATAACTGCCATACCTCATTGTATGGATAGGCTCCTAATTAGTATGTGTATGCAAATTGTGACTGTATACTTCAGCATAAATAGTGGCGTTGTTCATTAAAAGGGTCAGATCATCTGAGTGTTTGAAACATACAGCTCTGCCTGGTGTTTTCATTTCACGTCGGCTACATATCACCACCACCCAGGAACGGGTCACTCTAACTCCGCAGCAGAACATCGATTCGCTGCGCCGTTGCGCCACCTTGAATCGGTATCTTGGGATACCGCAACCACCCCGAATCGGGACCTCGGCTGTGCGCCGTGCCTGCATCTTCAAGGAGACTCTACCGAACCGCGGTTCGCCACGCAGACCGTCTCCAGCCTTATAATGGTCAGTAGATCCGCTGCCCGAGACGCCGAGTGCCGTGCCACTCGGTAGTCGGGCGGATTTCCACCGTGGGTGCCCCATCTACTCTCCAGATCGCCACCGCCACGTGGTCTTCTACCCAAGCCGCTCGAGACGCCGGGTGCCGTGCCACTCGGTAGTCGGGCTTGGCAACACCAAAGAGGGGGTCAGATAGAGCAGGACCGCAGGCGGATACTCCATTCCGTCACATTGGTGGCAAGCGGTGGGATAGCTCTCTGCACCCCCCAAGAAGACCCTCGCCATGGTGGTGTACAGTCACTACACCAGGGACACCCTACGTGGCATGTTGGAGACTCGGGGAGGAAATCCCGGCAACAAAAATAAGAAAACCTGGTGAAGGAGCTTCACAGGATGGACCAGCAACTGATAAGCGTCCCCAACCCCGTAGAACCCTGGTTCGAGGTTACAGCACGCCTGGAGCTTCATCCAAGGAATCTACACCCCTCAGCGATACCTCTTTTGTGATTTACAGCGCGCCTGGAGTTGTAATTGAGGACACCGCACATCCCAGCGACCCTTGGATGGAGGCTTACAGCTCGCCTGGAGCTGCATCCGAGGACGCCACACCCCCCAGCGATACCTCTTTTGTGATTTACAGCGCGCCTGGAGTTGTAATTGAGGACACAGGACCCCCGTCCATAAGAGACCGGTTCCAGCGAAGAGTAAGGAGGGCGATGGCCCAGGCCCAGGCGGATGCACCTGGTACCTGGCAGGACGAGCACTGGTGGAAAGATTTTGTCCGCCAGGAGATGTGGAACGAAGCCATTCAACAGGAGGAGGACTGCCCTGAAGAAGCCCTTCCCACTTATACGGAGAGGTTCGAGCACCAGTGGTACTTACGGGTGCCCTTTTTGGGAGCACAGCCCCGAGAGGAATGGCTGACGGAGCTAGGTGAACTGGTCCAGAGCGAAATTATACTGGACACCAGCTACAGAGCCCTCCAGTGGTTTACGTCCCAACTAATGCCCAGCACAGCAGACAGCGGCCCAACAAAAGGCTTCGACTACGGCGGCACAGGGCTGCTGTATACAAGGATGGGCAAAGACCCCGGTTTTGGGGACGACACAGAGTGGCGGCGGGAACAACTCCTGGACCTCCGGTATGAGGAACTGGAAGACCTTGACGATGACCGTGAGGCAGAGGAACTGGAGTTTCTGGTTGAGCAGGAATGGGAGCTCGAAAAGGCCTACAAAAGGCTGTTCGACGACGCTCCACAGCTAGGCCTGAGCCCCATTACCTGGGACTGTCTAGCGGAAGAAGCAGACAGCCCAAGTGACACTGAAGTATTGGAGCCCGAGATGCTCCCATGGGTCCCCGTCGGGACACAGTAGATGAGCCGGCCAGCTCAGAAGAAGCACGGCAGGTGCCAAGCGACCAGAATGGGCCGCGTAAAGGGTCCGAGTGGCCCAGTGAGGAAGTTATCCTCCCACCCCCGCAAGAAGACACTGTGGCAGTGTCCGTTTACCCAGCAGAAGAGCTGGCAACGGGGCAGAGTGCCGCTGGCCTCTGCCCACCCTCCCTCGTCTGCCCCGAGGAGCAGAAGGAGGATTTCCCCGAGCTGCTTATCACGCAGCCGCTTACCCCATCCAACCCCCTGGACTTTGTTCCTGTACCCACCTCCCCAGCAGAAGAGCTGGCAACGGGGCAGAGTGCCGCTGGCCTCTGCCCACCCTCCCTCTCTGCCCGAGGAGCAGAAGGAGGATTTACCTGAGCTGCTTATCCCACAGCCGTTGACCCCATCCGACCCCCTGGACTTTGTTCCTATACCCACCTCCCCAGCAGAAGATCTGGCAATGCGGCAGAGTGCCGCTGGCCTCTGACACCCTCCATCGTCTGCCCTGAGGAGCCGAAGGAGGATTTACCCGAGCTGCTTATCCCGCAGCCGTTGACCCCATCCAACCGCCTGGACGTCATTCCTGCACCCGCTTCCCCAGCAGAAGAGCTGGCAACCGGACAGAGTGCCGCTGGCCTCTGCCCATCCTCCACCATCTGCCCTGAGGAGCAGAAGGGGGATACCCTCGAGCTGCTTATCCCGCAGCCGCTTACCCCATCCAACCCCCTGGACTTTGTTCCTGTACCCACCTCCCCAGCAGAAGATCTGGCAATGCGGCAGAGTGCCGCTGGCCTCTGCCCACCCTCCATCGTCTGCCCTGAGGAGCCGAAGGAGGATTTACCCGGGCTGCTTATCCCGCAGCCGTTGACCCCATCCGACCCCCTGGACTTTGTTCCCACACCCGCTTACCCAGCAGAAGAGCTGACAACGGGGCAGAGTGCCGCTGGCCTCTGCCCACCCTCTCTCGTCTGTCCCGAGGAGCAGAAAGAGGATACACCCGGGCTGCTTATCCCGCAGCCACTGACCCCACCGGAGATGGAGGACGCCATTCTCCTGCCCGGGGACCCTTCCTCGGCCTTGAACCTCCCAGCCGACGTGCTGGCAATGGGGCAGAGCCTGTTTCAACTCTGCCCATCTCCACACCCCTTTGGCCCGGAGGCCCCATGCAGCCACTGTTTTTTCCAACGGCTGACCAGGGCACTCGGGGCGCGTGCATTTAGCACCCGTTTTTCCCGGTGCGCGATACCTCTGGAGGTGGTACAGGCGGTACCCCTCCCCGACCACAGGACCCTTATTCCGGAGGGGGTACCCCCAAAGACTTGTACCCCCAACACGCCAGGCACTGCCGCAAGGACAAACGGAGAAGCCTGATGGCTCGCCTCCTCCCAACCGACTATGGACCAAGGTATGGACTATTGCTCCAACGACCCCGCGTCGACCCGTTGGGGTCCAACTGTGGCCGTCGGACTCCTTTGGGGAGGGGAGATATGTCATGGAACTCCAAGACTTTTATTTCCATGGCGAAAACCCCAAAAGACATAGACCGTTGCTTTGGGGAAGACCTTATTTCATTTATATTGTGTGGTTTTAAATATGTTTTACATCGTTTGGTTTTAGTTTAATTTAGTTTAGTGAAAAATGACATAGCTTTGGTTTTAAAATACTATATTCCTGTAGGTAAATGTGTCTTTGTATAAAACAGTAAACAAGCTTTGCTGTTGTGTAAATTATGCGTCAGGGATTTTCCCCATTATCTAAATACATGTTTAATTTAAGGGATCTCTGATAGAGTGTGTGTTTAATCTGATGTGCTGGAACAATAGATGTACAAATGTTATGTGGACTGAAGGCTAAGAGAATGTGAAGAATGTTGATTGTAAATAACTGCCATACCTCATTGTATGGATAGGCTCCTAATTAGTATGTGTATGCAAATTGGGACTGTATACTTCAGCATAAATAGTGGCGTTGTTCATTAAAAGGGTCAGATCATCTGAGTGTTTGAAACATACAGCTCTGCCTGGTGTTTTCATTTCACGTCGGCTACATATCACCACCACCCAGGAACGGGTCACTCTAACTCCGCAGCAGAACATCGATTCGCTGCGCCGTTGCGCCACCTTGAATCGGTATCTTGGGAACCGCGGTTCGCCACGCAGACCGTCTCCAGCCTTATAATGGTCAGTAGATCCGCTGCCCGAGACGCCGAGTGCTGTGCCACTCGGTAGTCGGGCGGATTTCCACCGTGGGTGCCCCATCTACTCTCCAGATCGCCACCGCCACGTGGTCTTCTACCCAAGCCGCTCGAGACGCCGGGTGCCGTGCCACTCGGTAGTCGGGCTTGGCAACACCAAAGAGGGGGTCAGATAGAGCAGGACCGCAGGCGGATACTCCATTCCGTCACACCCCCAGCCCCAGCATTCCAAATTCATTAACCCCCCCGCCCCAGCATTCCAAATTCATTAACCCCCCCAGCCCCAGCATTCCAAATTCATTAACCCCCCAGCCACAGCATTCCAAATTCATTGACCCCCCAGCCCCAGCATTCCAAATGAATTCACCCCCAGCCCCAGCATTCCAATTTAATTCAGCCCCAGCATTCCAAATTCATTAACCCCCCAGCCCCAGCATTCCAAATTCATTCCCCCCAGCCCCAGCATTCCAAATTCATTAACCCCCCCAGCCACAGAATTCCAAATTCATTGACCGCCCAGCCCCAGCATTCCAAATGAATTCACCCCCAGCCCCAGCATTCCAAATTAATTCAGCCCCAGCATTCCAAATTCATTAACTGCTCCCAGCCCCCGCATTCCAAATTAATTCACCTCCAAGCCCCAGCATTCCAAGTTCATTAACACCTCAGCCACAGCATTCCAAATTAATTCACCGCCCCAGCATTCCAAATTCATTAACCCCCAGCCCTAGCATTCCAAATTAATTCAGCCCCAGCATTCCAAATTAATTCACTTCCAGCCCCCACATTCTAAATTCATTAACCCCCAGCCCCAGCATTCCAAATTAACTCACCCCCCATCCCCAGCATTCCAAATTAATTCACCCCCAGCCCTAGCATTCCAAATTCATTAACCCCCCCAGCCCCAGCATTCCAAATTCATTAACCCCCCAGCCCCAACATTCCAAATTCATTAACCCCGCCAGCCACAGCATTCCAAATTCATTAACCCCCCCAGCCCCAGCATTCTAAATTCATTAACCCCCCCGCCCCAGCATTCCAAATTCATTAACCCCCCCAGCCACAGCATTCCAAATTCATTGACCGCCCAGCCCCAGCATTAAAAATGAATTCACCCCCAGCCCCAGCATTCCAAATTTATTCAGCCCCAGCATTCCAAATTCATTAACCCCTCCCAGCCCCAGCATTCCAAATTAATTCACCTCCAAGCCCCAGCATTCCAAGTTCATTAACACCTCAGCCACAGCATTCCAAATTAATTCACCGCCCCAGCATTCCAAATTCATTAACCCCCAGCCCCAGCATTCCAAATTAATTCAGCACCAGCATTCCAAATTTATTAACCCCCAGCCCCAGCATTCCAAATTAATTCACTTCCAGCCCAGCATTCTAAATTCATTAACCCCCAGCCCCAGCATTCCAAATTAACTCACCCCCCATCCCCAGCATTCCAAATTAATTCACCCCCAGCCCTAGCATTCCAAATTCATTAACCCCCAGCCCCAGCATTCCAAATAAGTTCACCCCCAGCATTCCAAATTCATTAACCCCCCCAGCCCCAGCATTCCAAATTCATTAACCCCCCGCTCCAGCATTCCAAATCATTAACCCCCCCAGCCCCAGCATTCCAAATTCATTAACCCCCCAGCCCATTCCAAATTCATTGACCCCCCAGCCCCAGTATTCCAAATTAATTCAGCCCCAGCATTCCAAATTCATTAACCCCCCCAGCCCCAGCATTCCAAATTCATTAACCCCCCCAGCCCCAGCTTTCCAAATTCATTAACCCCCCAGCCCCAGCATTCCAAATTCATTAACCCCCCCGCTCCAGCATTCCAAATTCATTATCCCCCCAGCCCCAGCATTCCAAATTCATTAACCCCCAGCCACAGCATTCCAAATTCATTGACCCCCCAGCCCCAGCATTCCAAATGAATTCACCCCCAGCCCTAGCATTCCAAATTAATTCACCCCCAGCCCCAGCATTCCAAATGAATTCACCCCCAGCCCCAGCATTCCAAATTCATTGACCCCCCCAGCCCCAGCATTCCAAATGAATTCACCCCCAGCCCCAGCATTCCAAATTAATTCAGCACCAGCATTCCAAATTCATTAACCCCCCCAGCCCCAGCATTGCAAATTAATTCACCTCCAAGCCCCAGCATTCCAAGTTCATTAACCCCTCAGCCACAGCATTCCAAATTAATTCACCCCCCCAGCATTCCAAAATCATTAACCCCCAGCCCCAGCATTCCAAATTAATTCAGCCCCAGCATTCAAAATGTATTAACCCCCAGCCCCAGCATTCCAAATTAATTCACTTCCAGCCCCCACATTCTAAATTCATTAACCCCCCAGCCCCAGCATTCCAAATTCATTAACCCCCCAGTCCCAGCATTCCAAATTCATTAACCTTTCAGCCCCAGCATTCCAAATTCATTGACTCCCCCAGCCCCAGCATTCCAAATTCATTAAACCCCCAGCCCCAGCATTCCAAATTCATTGATGCCCCAGCATTCCAAATTAATTCACCCCCAGCCCCAGCATTTTAAATTAATTCACCCCCCCGGCTCCAGCATTCCAAATTCATTAACCCCCCCAGCATTCCAAATTAATTCACACCCAGCATTCCAAATTAATTTACCCCCCCAGCCCCAGCATTCCAAATTAATTCACCCCCAGTCCCAGCATTTTAAATTAATTCACCCCCCCCCCGGCCCCAGCATTCCAAATTCATTAATTTCCCCCCATACCAATTAATTAATCCATTCTCTGCCCCCACCCCCCGCATACCTCATGGCTGGCAGTGGCCTGGTGACTGTGGCGTGCTGGCCGGCGGGAGCCGGTAGGAAGATGAACGTCCTGTCACAGGGAGAATCCAGCCCAAACACGCGGCTTAATCCCAGGCCGCATGTGTGTGGGCGCTCCCTGTGACGTAATCAGAGGCAGCCGGCCCCACCGATAGCATCTCGCCGGCTCCCTCCCTCCCTCTTTAGGTAACTAAAACTGCCTTGCTGGGTGGCTGGCTATGTCGGCCGGCCGACCAGCAAGGAGGTCTAACGGCCGCTCAATGTGCCAACAGAGATGGACTCGCGTGCCACGCCGGGCAGGCATGCCAGGGGTTGCCGACCCCTGGTATATACTATACACATCGGGTTGAAATTGAAATTGCATTGCGGCGGCCCGGGGGACGCTTGCCACCCTACCCCCCGGCCCAGTCCACCCCTGCTGGTACAGCATCAAAATCTGCCTCTATTGCAACCGAGGTGCCCACTGTGAACTATTGACAGGGTAATAAAAGCAGAGACAACAAGGAAACCCTTTCCCTTCTCCATCCCATCATGCATTCACAATATTTGCATATTAAGTCATGAGTGGAGGCTTTTTATTGGGCCAGATGTGACTTCCCGTCCAAGACGCCCGCCGAGCTCGAGTTATAAGGGCGAGTGATAACAATACATTAGGAGGGATGACTCTTAATTAAATTGTAGAAAAAAAAAATCACTTTAACTGTAATAAATCCATTTCTATTTGCTTTATATAATTCCTGAGAGCTGCTCAATATTTGCCTGGAAGGTCCTCAGTGGTCTGAGGTGCAGGCCAAGGCTCGTGTCAGATAAGTGCACCCAGTGCAGCTGTGTGCCCACACCCACCGGCAGGCCAGCGCGCAATGCAGCGCCAGGCACCGGTCACAAGCCTGCACGCGCGCACGAACTGCGCACGCAGCAAGCACCCATCTAGTAAACAAATCTGTTGATGTGCTAGTAAGCACATCAACAAAGCTGCAAAGTGCAATCCTCCATAGGAGGATCTCGCAGCGGAGAGTGGAAGGAACGTCCTCCCTCACGGACATTCCCTCCGCTCTGCAGTGCGCTCGTCTGACACGGGCCCTAAACCTGTATCTGTCTAGCAGCAGAGTGGTTCGATTCCACCTTCCAGGCATGTGCCAAAAATATTTTTTTTTCCCCCAAAACACACACACCATAGCCAGGGCCGGCGCTAACGTAAGGCGGCACAGGCGGCCGCCTTACTGTCTGGCTTCTGCCAGGTTTGAGAGGGCGCCGGCCCGGGGCGGATCCAGGGAGAAAATCCTCACCACTTCCGCCGACGTTACTCTCCAGTCCACAAATGGCGAGCGGCGGCTGGCAATTTGGAATGCTGTGGCCGGGGGTGAATTAATTTGGAATGCTGGGGCTGGGGGCGTGAATTAATTTGGAATGCTGGGGCTGGGGGGTGAATTAATTTGGAATGCTGGGGCTGGGGGTGAATTAATTTGGAATGCTGGGGCTGAGGGTGAATTAATTTGGAATGCTGGGGCTGGGGCCGGGGGTGAATTAATTTGGAATGCTGGGACTGGGGGTGAATTAATTTGGAATGCTGGGGCTGAGGGGTTAATGAATTTGGAATGCTGGGGGTGAATTAATTTGGAATGCTGGGGCTGGGGGTTAATGAATTTGGAATGCTGGGGCTGAGGGGTTAATGAATATGGAATGCTGGGGCTGGGGGCTTAATGAATTTGGAATCCTGGGGCTGGGGTGAATTAATTTGGAAAGCTGGGGCTGGGGGTGAATTAATTTGGAATGCTGGGGCTGGGGGTGAATTAATTTGGAATGCTGGGGCTTGGGGTGAATTAATTTGGAATGCTGTGGTTGGGGGTGAATTAATTTGGAATTCTGGGAGGCAAATTAATTGGTATGGGGAAGAGGAATGAATTTGGTATGCTGGGGGAAGAGGAATGAATTGGTATGCTGGGATGGGGAAACAAACGAATGGATATGCTGGGGGGAGAAATGCATGAACTGGAGGGTAGAAATGAATGAATTGCTATGCTGGGAGGGTTGAATAACTTGATAAATACAGTACATTGATTTTTATTACTGTGGAGCTCTGTGATGCCCTCATAAACACTGCACATTACTGTGGAGCTCTGTGATACCCTCATAAACACTGCAGATTACGGTGGAGCTCTGTTACACCCCCATAATGTGCAGTGCTGTAAGGGTGTCCCAGAGCTCCACAGTAGTGTGTGCTGCGTATGAGCATATCACAGAACTCCACAGCAATAAAACTCACATTAATGTGTGGTGTGTAGAAAAAAAAATGTGGGTTGCTCACTCCGAAATGCCCGGGCCTATATTTTGTCTCAGGGGCAGACTGGGATGCGGCCGAGGACGTCACAATATATATATTGCCTCCTGCAGCTCACACATGGAGATATATTGCCCCCAGCAGCTCACACATGGAAATATTGCCACCAGCTCACACAGAAATATTGCCCCCAGATCACACATGGAAATATTGCTCCCAGCTCACACATGGAAATATTGCCCCAGCTCACATGGAAATATTGCCCACAGCTCACATGGAAATATTGCCCCAGCTCACACATGGATGTATATTGCCCCCAGCTCACATGGATGTATTGCCCCAGCTCTCACCAGGGACAGACTGGGATGCAGCCGAGGACATCACAATATATATATTGCCCCCAGCAGCTCACACATGGAAATATTGCCCCCAGCTCACACATGGAAATATTGCTCCCAGCTCACACATGGAAATATTGCTCCCAGCTCACACATGGAAATATTGCCCCAGCTCACATGGAAATATTGCCCACAGTTCACATGGATATATTTGCCCCTAGCTCACATGAAAATATTGCCCCCAGCTCACTTGGAAATATTGCCCCCAGCTCACACATGGAAATATTGCCCCAGCTCACATGGATGTATTGCCCCCAGCTCTCACCAGGGGCAGACTGGGATGCGGCCACTCGCACTCACCAATTGTCTAGTTGATGTATTTTCCACCAAATGGATGACAATGCGAGACCCTCTGTCCAGGGCAGCGGCTGGGCTGGCAGGCTCCTGGCTTCTGCTGTGCTCCCTCCTCCACGGCCACAAAGTCCTCCTCCACGCAGGTCGGCAGATGCTGGCAGCTGCGCAGCACGCAGGCGTCGCAGGCTGAGGCTTCCCCAACGACGACGTCACTGGCTGTCGACCATGCCCGCCGGCAGGCTGCCATCACGTGGATCATGAGGCTGCGTGGAGGCATCATGTGGGGGGGGCAGGGCCGGCGCTAGTGCTTCTGGGTGGAAGCGGTATGTGAGACGCGAGTGCTGCCTGCCTGTGATTAATCATTATAGTGTATACCAGGGGTCAGCAACCTTTTACACACCAAGTGCCATTTTTTAAACCATCAGACAACCGGGTGCCAGTGAACAACAGCGCTCCATAGTATTAGTACGATTTTAATTTTTATACTCCTAGTTGTACTGCTAAATGTAATTAGTATGACGGAATGGGCGTATCCGCCTGCGGTCCTGCTCTATCTGACCCCCTCGTTGGTGTTGCCAAGCCCGACTACCGAGTGGCACGGCACCCGGCGTCTCGAGCGGCTTGGGTAGAGGACTACGTGGCGGTGGAGATCTGCAGAGTAGATGGGGCACCCACGGTGGAAATCCGCCCGACTACCGAGTGGCACGGCACTCGGCGTCTCGAGCAGCGGATCTACTGACCATTGAAGGGCTGGAGACGGTCTGCGTGGCGAATTGAGGTTCGGTAGAGTCTCCTTGCAGATGCAGGCACGGCGCTCAGCCGAGGTCCCGATTCGGGGTGGTTGCGGTATCCCAAGATACCGATTCAAGGTGGCGCAACGGCGCGGCGAATCGATGTTCTGCTGCGGAGTTAGAGTGACCCGTTCCTGGGTGGTGGTGATATGTAGCCGACTGTGAGGGAATGGCTAATCACCCTCAGCCAGAGACTGTTTGCACAGACGATTATCACCTTAAGAACAGTCAAAATACCAGCAGTTTTTATAAACACAGTGTTCATGTGTGAAACGTATCTGTCTGTTGTGTTGCCGCCATTTCCCATCGCCTCGTGGCTGATCGGGTGAATCAGGAAGGTAAAATGGCCGATTCAGTTCTTCCTGTCCCACATCGGCAACTCCCCCAAGTGTTGTGGCCAATGAGGCCTGTGGGGGCGGGCAGGGGTGGTTCCCAGATGGGGAGCTCATGGTAGAGGTTACAAAGGCATGTGTCTGTGTTAATAAAGTGTGGTTGTTCCTGAGTTCATGCAGCAGCGCCTCATGTCTCTGATTTCCTACTCATTTCTCACGCATCCGAGATCCCGCGCGATATTCGGGGCGCAGAGCTGGTTCAAGTCGGGGTGCAGAGTGAGTGCAACGCCCGCCGCGCGAATGAATATTCTTGGCCGCCTGTACAGTTCTTACTACTGAGCCACGGTGAGGTTCGAGGGCTCTGCTCGGCGCGGGCGCATCGACCGCCGCGCGGTTGAATTCTGATCGGCTACACAACCCCTCATCCAGCTGCTGAGGAGTCGGTTCAGTAAGTGAGCGCATCGACCGCTTCGCGATCCGGATCAGTTGACTGCCCGTCCCTGTACTATTGCCGGAAGATCCGAATAATCCGTGCCGCGAAGGGTGTGCCCGCACCAACCGCCGGACGATCCGAATATTCCTGGCTGGTCGAATATTCACCCGTCTACCGCCGGAAGATCCGAACCGATCTATAAACGGAATAAACCCTCCAAACCAGGTCAGTGACCAGCTGCTCGGGACGCTGAGTGCCGTCACTCGGTGGTCGGGCTGGGCTCACACGGGGGTTACCTTCACACCATCACAAGGTCCCATACGGCCGCTCGAGACGCCGAGTGTCGCAACTCGGTAGTCGGGCCGGCAGCATAAAAAGGGGGTTACGCAGATTGGAGCACACCCGCAGGCGGACGGTGACACCCCGTTCCGTCACACTGGTGGCAGCGGTGGGATTGCTCTCTGCAACTCATACCATCACCCCGAAGCAGTCATCATGACCGTATATGCGGACTATAAAAGGGACACTTTGCGGAGTATGCTAGAGAACCGGGGAGGTACCCCGGGCTCGAAGAGTCGGGACACGATGATAGAGGAGCTGAAGAAATTGGATCAAAATGCAGCGGTTACCGCGCTACCCGCCGACACCCCAACTGTGACCATTTCCGCGGAAGCTGATGAGAGTGACTTGCAGCGAAAGGTACGAGAACGGGCTGCCATGTACGGAGCAGCCCCGACGGAGGCAGAGATGCGGCACCTGGTTCGAGAGATCTGTCAGGAAGAAGAGCGGAGGAAAGAACGCGAGCACGAGCTCCGGTTGGCGGAGGTGCGGAGCCAGCGAGACCGCAACCCTCGGGTGGAGCAATCCCCGGGGGGAAAGGTGCCATTCCAGGCGTTCAAGGACTTTCGCGAAGCGGACGAGGAAATCGAAAGTTATTTGCAGGATTTTGAGAGACTGTGTCAGGTACATGAGGTACACCCCACCGATTGGGTAAGAATCCTGGCATGTAAGCTGACCGGGCGGGCCGCAGAGGCTTATCGTACAGTACCTGACGAGGAAGCCACCAACTACGGGCAGGTGAAGCAGGCGCTGCTGAGTCGGTTTGCCGTGACCCCGGAAGCCAGCCGGGCTAAGTTTCGGAATTCTCGCCGGCCCGTCGGCGCTACTCATGTGGAGTGGGCTCACCGGTTACAGCGGGACTTACGCACGTGGTTCATGGGGAGCAAGGCGGAGACAGTACCTGAGATTACCCAACTGTTACTACTGGAACAGTTTTTCGAACACACTCCCGCCGCCATCCGGGAGTGGGTACGGGACAAAAAGCCCCAGACCGTTCAACAAGCAGCCAGGTGGGCTGACGAATATACGGATACGCGGAAAGTCACGGAAGGGGAGCGACCGTTACCCCTTCGTCCGGTGTTACCTGCCTTGCTAACCCCAGGACCGGCAACCCGCCCACCGGTTACCCGACCCCCCAGCCGACCTAACAACCTGGCCAACATACGGTGCTATGGTTGCAACAAGGAGGGGCATTATAGGCAGAACTGCCCCAACCGACCGGATATGGCACGACCCTCGACGCGACCATCACAGTCTACACATTGTTATGACGTCGATCTTCCGTGGCCTGAAGCTCCGGAGGAATGGGAGCGACTCCATGAGGCGGACCCAGTACAAGCTGCCGCTGCCGATAATCGACATCACCACCGTCAGGCGGTGTGGGTAAACGGGAGAGCTGCGGAGGGACTTCGAGACTCTGGGGCTACGATTACCTTAGTTCGGCCATACTTAGTCCAGCAGAATGACCGTTTGCGCAATACCGTTGCAGTACGAGTGGCTGGCGGTAAGGTCCTCCGGCTGGAGACGGCCCGGGTTCATCTGGACTGGGGATCCGGAGAGAAAATGGTGAGAGTGGGGTTGCTGAACCAGTTGCCGGCCGAGGTTCTCCTCGGTAATGATCTGGGACGTCTGGTCTCTGCCTATTCCTCCGATGCAGCCACGCCGGTCACCACTAGACTGCAGAGCCAACAACACAGCATGAGCACTCCGAGAGGGACCCAGGTGAGACCTTCCCCGACACCCCGCCCGATCCCTACGCCCCGACAGTTTCCGACGTTTCCCCCGCTTCCTGACAACCCCTGTCCCTGGAGCTCCCCGGAGACGCTTCGCCATCAGACACAGACAGACCCCACGTTGCAGGGTTATCGTAACCGGACTGACCGGATAGAGTGGGAGGATGGGCTGCTATACCGATACACCGAGAGGGAGGGATCCAAGAAGAAACAGGTCCCGCAGAAGCAGATGGTGGTACCCCAGGGCCCTAGACAAGAACTCTTGCGCTTAGCTCACGACATTCCGTTGGCCGGTCATTTAGGGCAGAAGAAAACCCGCCACCGCCTAGCGCGCGCATTCTTTTGGCCACGCCTTAGTGAGGACACCCGCGAGTTTTGTCGCACCTGCCCCGTCTGTCAGAAGGCTGGGAAGGCCGGGGACCACCCGAGAGCCCCTCTACACCCCATGCCCATTATCCAAGAGCCGTTTAGCCGGGTGGCGGTCGACCTTATTGGGCCGTTGCCTCGGCCCAGTGCTACCGGGAAGAGGTATATACTCACCATCGTGGATTATGCCACCCGGTACCCTGAGGCTGTGGCCTTAGCCAACATTAGAGCGGACACCGTAGCAGATGCGCTGCTGCGGGTGTTTACCAGGGTGGGGTTTCCCCGGGAAATCCTATCGGATCAAGGTACTCAATTTACCGCTGAGCTCACCCAGCAGCTCTGGCGTCTGTGTGGGGTTCGGGCGCTACACAGCGCCCCGTATCACCCTCAGACAAATGGGCTGTGTGAGAGGTTCAATGGGACCTTGAAGCAGCTCATTCGGGCCTTTGCTCACGAGCGAAAAGATTGGGAGCAATATTTACCCCACCTGCTGTTCGCCTACCGGGAGGTCCCGCAAGAATCTACTGGCTACTCCCCGTTTGAACTGTTATATGGGCGTCAGGTGAGGGGGCCTCTGGATCTGGTTAGGGCTCAGTGGGAGGGGGAGAAGGAAGAAGATGGGGTTCCCGTCTTGGATTATGTCTTGAAGCTCCGGGAGCGCTTGGCAGAACTCACAGGGTTGGTCCGGGGTAACGTGGAAACAGCTCAGGCTCAACAGAAGGCGTGGTACGACCGGGCTGCTTGCAGCCGCTCGTTTCTGGTGGGACAGAAGGTGCTGGTGTTGAAACCACAGCGGCAGAACAAGCTGCAGGCGGCCTGGCAAGGTCCC
Source organism: Leptobrachium leishanense (assembly GCA_009667805.1). NCBI lineage: Eukaryota > Metazoa > Chordata > Amphibia > Anura > Megophryidae > Leptobrachium > Leptobrachium leishanense. The sequence continues at coordinate 3,505 of RXON01004265.1, read as the reverse complement.
TACAAGGTGGTAACCCGACTGGGGGATACCACCTATGTGGTTGCGAGTTGCGCGGACACCAGAATCCAACGGACGTTCCACGTCAATATGTTGAAAGCCTTCCACGAGCGCCCCGAGACAGTCGATGCCATATGCGCGCCGGCTGTCGAAGACACGGAGCCCTTCCCCCTGGTAGAGTTACCGGGGGTGGCCAAACAACCCTCCGGTGTAGATCAGGTAGAATTGGGGGAGGAGTTAGGGACTGAGAAGCAGACACAGGTACGGCAGCTGCTTCAGGATTACTCCGAAGTCTTTTCGGCCCTCCCGGGTTACACCGATCAGGCCGCGCATTCTGTGGATACTCCCGGTCAGCGACCCCTTCGGCAGCCGGCGTACCGTCTTCCGGAGGCGGTCCGTGAGACCATGCAGGCCGAGATCCGGGAAATGTTAGAGCTGGGGGTCATTGAGCCGTCTGCCAGCCCATGGGCATCACCCGTGGTCCTAGTACCTAAAAAGGATGGGACCACACGGTTTTGTGTGGACTACCGTCGGGTGAACGATTGCACCACGTCGGACGCCTACCCCATGCCCCGGGTAGACGAGTTGCTGGATCAGATCGCCAGGGGTCATTTTTTGACCACGGTGGATCTGTGCAGGGGATACTGGCAGATTCCCCTTGTTGAGGAGGCGATTCCGAAGTCGGCCTTCATCACCCCGTTCGGCCTGTACCAGTTTAGAGTCATGCCGTTCGGGATGAAGAACGCCCCCGCTACATTCCAGCGGTTGATCGACCGCCTCCTCGATGGCCTCCAGGGATTCGCGTGTGCGTACCTGGACGACATCGCCATTTACAGTCAGACCTGGGAGGAGCACTTGGTTCACGTGGGGGCGGTCCTGGGGCGTATTAGGGACGCCAATTTAACACTTAAGCCCGAAAAATGTAAGGTGGGGATGGCGGAGGTTCAGTATCTGGGCCACCGGGTAGGGTGCGGGGTGCAGCGACCGGAGCCCGCTAAAATAGAAGCCATCTTAAACTGGCCCACCCCCGTGACAAAAACTCAAGTCCTCGCCTTTCTAGGTACAGCAGGTTACTACAGAAAATTCGTACCCCGATATAGTGATCTAGCCAAACCTCTGACAGACCTGACGAAAAAGTCCCTACCCCGACAGATCCTGTGGTCCCCGGAGTGCGAGCAGGCCTTTCAGCAATTAAAGGCCGCCCTGACTCAAGCACCCTTACTGGCAGCTCCCGATTATAACCGTCGTTTTATCATTCATACAGACGCCTCCATGTTTGGACTGGGAGCTGTCCTGAGCCAAGTGGGGGACGACGGGGGAGATCATCCAGTGGCCTTCATTAGCAGGAAACTGCTACCCCGGGAAGTGGGATATGCTGCGGTGGAGAAGGAGTGTCTGGCTCTGGTCTGGGCCCTCAGAAAGTTTCAGCCCTACGTTTATGGGCGGTCGTTTACCGTATTGACTGATCACAATCCTCTGGTGTGGCTCAACAGGGTGGCGGGGGAGAATGGCCGGCTGTTGCGGTGGAGCCTAGCCCTCCAGCCTTTCAACTTCACGATTCAGTACCGTCCAGGAGCACAAAACGGTAATGCCGACGGACTGTCACGACAATCAGCTCTGGATCCGGTGGAGAGTGTAACACCGACTACCCCGGTACGACCCGTGCGAGTCCCACCGGGTGCGTCGGACTTTGGGGAGGGGGAGGAATGTGAGGGAATGGCTAATCACCCTCAGCCAGAGACTGTTTGCACAGACGATTATCACCTTAAGAACAGTCAAAATACCAGCAGTTTTTATAAACACAGTGTTCATGTGTGAAACGTATCTGTCTGTTGTGTTGCCGCCATTTCCCATCGCCTCGTGGCTGATCGGGTGAATCAGGAAGGTAAAATGGCCGATTCAGTTCTTCCTGTCCCACATCGGCAACTCCCCCAAGTGTTGTGGCCAATGAGGCCTGTGGGGGCGGGCAGGGGTGGTTCCCAGATGGGGAGCTCATGGTAGAGGTTACAAAGGCATGTGTCTGTGTTAATAAAGTGTGGTTGTTCCTGAGTTCATGCAGCAGCGCCTCATGTCTCTGATTTCCTACTCATTTCTCACGCATCCGAGATCCCGCGCGATATTCGGGGCGCAGAGCTGGTTCAAGTCGGGGTGCAGAGTGAGTGTAACGCCCGCCGCGCGAATGAATATTCTTGGCCGCCTGTACAGTTCTTACTACTGAGCCACGGTGAGGTTCGAGGGCTCTGCTCGGCGCGGGCGCATCGACCGCCGCGCGGTGAATTCTGATCGGCTACACAACCCCTCATCCAGCTGCTGAGGAGTCGGTTCAGTAAGTGAGCGCATCGACCGCTTCGCGATCCGGATCAGTTGACTGCCCGTCCCTGTACTATTGCCGGAAGATCCGAATAATCCGTGCCGCGAAGGGTGTGCCCGCACCAACCGCCGGACGATCCGAATATTCCTGGCTGGTCGAATATTCACCCGTCTACCGCCGGAAGATCCGAACCGATCTATAAACGGAATAAACCCTCCAAACCAGGTCAGTGACCAGCTGCTCGGGACGCTGAGTGCCGTCACTCGGTGGTCGGGCTGGGCTCACACGGGGGTTACCTTCACACCATCACAAGGTCCCATACGGCCGCTCGAGACGCCGAGTGTCGCAACTCGGTAGTCGGGCCGGCAGCATAAAAAGGGGGTTACGCAGATTGGAGCACACCCGCAGGCGGACGGTGACACCCCGTTCCGTCACACCGACGTTAAATGACAACACCAGGCAGAGCTGTATGTTTCAAACACTCAGATGAACTGGCTCTTTTAATGAACAACGCCACTATTTATGCTGAAGTATAACAGTCACAATTTGCATACCCATACTAATTACTAGCACACCCATCTAATTAGATTATGTCAGTTATTTACAATCAACATTCTTCACATTCTCTTAGCCTTCAGCGCACACAACATTTGTATATCCATTGTTCCAGCACATCAGATTAAACACACACTATCAGAGATCCCTTAAATTAAACATGTACCTAGATAATAGGGAAAATCCCTCACGCATAAATTACACAGCAGCAAAACTTGTTTACTGGCTACAGAAAAACACATTTACCTACAGGAATATAAGTATGTTTTAAAACCAAAGCTATGTCATTTCACTAAACTAAATTAAACTAAAACCAAACGATGTAAAGTATATTTTAAATCACACAGGGTACATCTTAATACAGCACATCAAGTAAAACCACATCTAGCAAGGAAAATAAACTGTTCATACATTGAAACGCACACTGCAAACGTTCAAAGGAAAACAAGGTCCTTTTAAAAAATGTCTTGGGTTTGAGTCCTGGGTCTCGCTGCGCCGAGCCCCTATGTCCCTTACGTGACAATTATTAACTGGGTAGGGAACAAATTCTGCTGCTCTACGCAGCGTTTTATTTTGGCCTAGGCCGACAAGGCCTATGCCTAGGGCGGCACTTTCCATGGGGCAGTGGCCCCGCCGCATGGG
>RXON01004264.1:0-47861 GCA_009667805.1 Leptobrachium leishanense | reverse complement strand
GATCACAATATGGCGCTAACATGCGCAGTAGCGCAGTCCCCACCCGGAGCTGGCCGACATCTTGGATGTCGGCCAAGCTTCTGGGATATCCCCCTAATGACTGGCTTCATCGCGCATAGCGCGTTGGCGCCAGTTCTGCAATTAACCGCTTGCTGCCACCTATGGTACAAATAGGGGTCTCCAATGAGCCCTCTATCTCCCGATCCGTGACAGCCAGAGCATGGCCTTTCCAATGATACCAAACATGACCATGTACAATGTAAAAAAAAAAATTAAAATAAAATTAAAAAAATTAAAAATTTTAAAATTTTAAACTTTTTTTGTTTTTTTTGTTTTATTAGTGCAGAAATATTGTCCCCATTTCAATTATAATGTGAACAATGATGCTGCACTAACGATTTTTTCTATCGGGGGCTTTTGCTTAAAAACCACGTAATTTTCCCCCAAAAAAGTAACGATTCCCCGTTTCAAATTTTTTTAATGAGCGCAACCCATAGAAAATATAACCACAAATGCTCGCATGTTAAAATTTAAAAAAAAAAAACTTTACACATTGTAAATTATTGAAAATTCTAATTTTATTGCATTTTTGTTATAATATACAGACAGGACATAACGTATACATATAATAATGATACATTATGAATCTGCCGAGTCTCCCGGAAAGAACGATATATAATATGTCTGGGTTGTATAATAAAATGTGACTTCAAATCGCATTTAAACATGATGAGCGAAACTGGTAAAAATGAGCTCAGCACAGAGGTGTGAAAATGCTCAGCAGCGAAAGGGTTACATTTTTTTTACATTGAATTCTATGGGATTCGCTGACACTTCGATGCAGTTCGGCATTCTCTGAATAGATTGTCCCATAGAGAAGCAATGGTTAATTTCACTGCAGCCGAAGATCGCCAAATTGCGGCAATCTGTGGCGAACTGCACCTTATATCACTGTTAATTTGCCAGTATTTGGTGAAATGACAGCTCTCTGAATAGACGAATTGCCACGAAATTGCACTGTATGGTGAAATTCACCGTTCAGTGCCTTTCAGTAGCAAGTTCGGCGCTCTTTGACTAACCCCTACAATGTATACAAAAAATACACTACCAGCAAACCACTAACACAACTAAGGATGCCTGACAGTCAATGTAGTCACTATTGTCACTATCACCATAAAACCGTGTCTCCTCCACCTTAGACGCACTATATACAAAATATTCTTAGCAGGCTGTGAGCGCCTGTTGACTGGAATCTTCTGAGAAATGCAGAGCAAATAAAATGCCTAGGGAGAATTGGAGAGAAGGACAGGAAGGATCTCCAGAGGTACAGAGAAAGAATTCCATTAGGAGAAGACACAGTACCTCTCATTAGTGATTTTAACAGTAACACTTAAAAAATGCATTGCATAATCAGAAGACATTGACAAAATGAGATCCTCTCTTAACCCCTTCACTTCTAAAGGGTCTATTCAAAGAAAGTTAAAACTCAAGAGAATGACTCCCATTTATCTCACTTTCCAAATCGGCTATTTGATCTAGATAGTTCTCTTCTCCTGCGGTAAGAAAGCAGATTGTACAACAAATGCTTATGCCGGCTATTGAATATGGAGATGTATTGTATGCAGCTGCCCCTCAAACACACCTCCAGAAACTTACTACATTGTATAACTCATTCTGTCGCTTTGTGCTACAATGTAACTACATGACCCACCATTGTGACTAGGGATGAGCTGTTTGGTTTGATATGTTCGGAGTTCGATTCGAACATCGCCCGTTCGGATTTTCGCGAACTCCGAACATTTCCGCGTGTCTGCCGCATGTTCGCCCACAATGCATCACAATGGACCACAATGCACTTTTCCACTGGCCTGAAGCTTGTAATTGGCTTCAGGCTGCACCTGACCACAGTTTAGGTGCAAGACAGGTGCAAGACTATGCCAATCACGGCTCAGAGTCCTGATTGGGCAAATTTTGCCCAATCATGGGCTCACAGAGCTAAATCCCGCAGCACACTATATAGGGCTTCACACAGCCTTCAGCACGTGTTTTTTGAGAGGAGATTGTTGTGTTAGTGTGTGTTCTCACTGCCACCAGCTATTGTGGGGGGTCTCACTTCTACAAAATATCTGGGAATTGTTGTAATCTGTGTGTTCTCACTGCCACCAACTATTTTGGGGGGTCTCATTTCTACAAAATATCTGGGAATTGTTCTAATCTTTGTGTTCTCACTGCCAGCAGCAATTGTTGGGGTCTCACTTCTAGAAGATATCTGGGAATTGTGGTAATCTGTGTGTTCTCACTGCCACCCATCAGGGGGTCTCACTGATTTATAGGAGGTTCCTGGGAATTGTAATTTGTGTCTTGTCACTGCCACCCATCAGGGGGTCTCACTGATTTATAGGAGGTTTCTGGGAATTGTAATCTGTGTCTTCTCACTGCCAGCTATCAGGGGGTCCCACATGCTTCTATCAGATTTCTGGGAATTGTAATCTGTCTTGTCACTGCCACCCATCGGGGGGCTCACTGATTTATAGGATGTTCCTGGGAATTATAATTTGTGTCTTGTCACTGCAACCCATAAGGGGGTCTCACAGATTTATAGGAGGTTTCTGGGAATTTTAATCTGTGTCTTGTCACTGGCTGCCAGCTATCAGGGTGTCTCACTGAGTTATACCAGAGTTCTGGAAAACTTTAATCTTTATACCAGAGTTGAATCAGAGTTCTGCATATCTCCAATTTTTATAAGAGAGTTGAATCAGAGTTCTGTATATCGTTAATCTACATATCACTCACCCTGTCAGAAGGACCAAAAAGGACAGGCAGATGCTCCCAGGCACAGATAAGAGGGCAAGCAGCCTCTGTGTCGGGAGGCTGTGCCTCTGGTCGTCGTGGACGTGGTGCATCCTCTGCAGGGGCACGCTTGTCCTTTCTAACTGATGCAGCAGCACCATACAGAGGATTTGGTGGATTGGCTAACCAGGCCATCCTCATCCTCCGAGTCCTCTGCCAGCCAGGCTTGTAGTGCTTTACAGTCCACCTCAGCTGCCAAAGCATCTAATGCAGCCTCCATGTCCACAGCCACTCCTGCCGTAGCCTCACTATCACACACGGAGGAGTTAGCTGAATTGTTTCACTACATTGACAGTGACATGCTGCTTGAAGATGCGCAGCAACTACAGTGCTCTGATTAAATCTCTGAGGTTGAGGAAGGGAGTATAATCAACCTAGAGGAAGGGGGGTTCCAGTGCCGCATGTTCGCCCACAATGCACCACAATGGACCACAATGCACTTTTCCACTGAAAAGCCTGAAGCTTGTAATTGAATACAGCATTGCACCTGACCACAGGTCAGGTGCAAGACAGGTTCAAGACCATGCCAATCATGGCTCAGAGTCCTGATTGGGCAAATTTTGCCCAATCATGGGCTCACAGAGCTAAATCCCGCAGCACACTATATATGGCTTCACACAGCACTTCAAACACAGTGTGTTTGGATGGAGATTGTTCTTGTATTAGTGTGTGTTCTCACTGCCAGTCTGCCACCAGCTACTGGGGAGTGGTCTCATTTCTACAAAATATTTGGGAATTGTTCTAATCTGTGTGTTCTCACTGCCACCAAGTATTTTGGGGGGTCAGTAATTTCTACAAAATATTTGGGAATTGTTATACTCCGTGTGTTCTCACTGCCACCAAGTATTTTGGGGGGTCAGCAATTTCTACAAAATATTTGGGAATTGTTATAATCCGTGTGTTCTCACTGGCTGCCACCAAGTATTTTGGGGGGTCAGTTATTTCTACAAAATATTTGGGAATGGTTATAATCTGTGTGTTCTCACTGCCACCAAGTATTTTGGGGGGTCAGTAATTTCTACAAAATATTTGGGAATTGTTATAATCCGTGTGTTCTCACTGGCTGCCACCAAGTATTTTGGGGGGTCAGTCATTTCTACAAAATATTTGGGAATTGTTCTAATCTGTGTGTTCTCACTGGCTGCCACCAAGTATTTTGGGGGGGTCAGTAATTTCTACAAAATATCTGGGAAATTTTCTAATCCGTGTGTTCTCACTGGCTGCCACCAAGTATTTTGGGGGGTCAGTAATTTCTACAAAATATCTGGGAATTGTGGTAATCTGTGTTTTACGACTCACTGCCACCCATCAGGGGGTCTCACTGATTTATAGGAGGTTTCTGGTAATTGTAATCTGTGTCTTGTCACTGGCTGCCAGCTATCAGGGTCTCACTGAGTTATACCAGAGTTCTGGAAGTCTTTATACCAGAATTGAATCAGAGTTCTGCAGCATATCTCCAATTTTTGTAACAGAGTTGAATCAGAGTTCTGTATATCTTTAATCTATATATCTCTCACCATGTCAGAAAGACCAAAAAGGACAGGCAGACGCTCCCAGGCACAGATAAGAGGGCAAGCCGCTTCTGTGTCGGGAGGCTGTGCCTCTGGTCGAAGTGGATGTGGTGCATCCTCTGCAGGGGTACGCTTGTCCTTTCTAACTGGTGCTGGCCATCTTAAGCAACCGCAACATACAGAGGATTTGGTGGATTGGCTAACCAGTCCATCCTCATCCTCCGAGTCCTCTGCCAGCCAGGCTTGTAGTGCTTTACAGTCCACCTCAGCTGCCAAAGCATCTAATGCAGCCTCCATGTCCACAGCTACTCCTGCCATAGCCTCACTATCACACACGGAGGAGTCAGCTGAATTGTTTGACTACAATGACAGTGACATGCTGCTTGAGGATGCGCAGCAACTACAGTGCTCTGATTCAATCTCTGAGGTTGAGGAAGGGAATATAATCAACCTAGAGGAAGTGGGTGCCAGTGATGACACACAAATAACTGGCACTCATGTTGTCCCAGCTGCTGCAGCATACTGCCAAGTTGGCTCCAGTGACGAGGAGATAAGGGGTGATGAAAATGATGATGAGGTCACTGACTCTTCCTGGGTGCCTGATCGAACAGAGGAGTCAAGTGAGGAGGAGGAGGCACAACAAACATGAGGCACAACGTGGAAGGCCATTCCAGCACTATACCAGCACGTGGAAGACAATGTTATCGAGTCATTTGGAAAGGCAGTCAGCAGCAAGGTGCATGTAACTTTAGACACGTGGTCCAGCAAGCATGGACAGGGCCATTACATTTCCTTCACGGCACACTGGGTAACTCTGATTGCAGCTGGGAGGGATCTAAGACGGGGCTCTGTGCTGAAGCTTGTTCATCCACCACTCCTCCAGAAAGCTGCTTGTATGAGGTCTGTCTGCTCCACCACCACCTCTCCCTCTTCCTCCTCCTCCTCCTCCTCCTTCTCCTCTCTCTTGTCTCTGGCAAAGTGGCAGTTAAACCGAATTTAAGTGACAGGGGCTACGCAATGGCTCAAGCAAAAAGATGCCATACTGTGCTTGAGCTGGTTTGTTTAGGGGACAGGAGCCAAACCGGGCCAGAAATTCTGTCAGCTCTGCAGGGGCAGGTGCAGAGATGGTTAACACCACGCCAGCTTGAGCTGGGAATGGTCGTCTGTGATAATGGCAGAAACCTTCTCTCCGCCCTACGCCTGGATAAGTTGACGCATGTACCATGCCTAGCACACGTCCTAAATCTGGTGGTACAGCGTTTCCTAACCAGGTAACCAGGGCTGGCAGAGCTTCTCAGCCAGGCCAGAACAGTCTGCAGCCACTTCAGACGGTCATTCCCAGCAAGTGTTCGCCTGGCAGAAATTCAAAGAGAATTCCACCTTCCCACAAACCATTTGATCTGTGACATGCCCACCAGGTGGAACTCGACATTAGCATCAGGGGGTCCCACATATTTCTAGCAGATTTATGCGAATTGTAATCTGTGGCTTCTCACTGCCACCCATCAGGGGGTCACACTGATTTATAGGAGGGAATTGTAATCTGTGTCTTGTCACTGGCTGCCAGCTATCAGGGTGTCTCACTGAGTTATACCATTGTTCTGGAAATCTTTAATCTTTATACCAGAGTTGAATCAGAGATCTGTATATATTTAATCTATATATCACTCACCATCTCAGAAAGACCAAAAAGGACAGGCAGACGCTCCCAGACACAGAAGAGGGCAAGCAGCCTCTGTGTCGGGAGGCTGTGCCTCTAGTCGTGGTGGACGTGGTGCATCCTCTGCAGGGGCACACTTGTCCTTTCTAACTGGTGCTGGCCGTTTTAAGCAGCAGCAACATACAGAGGATTTGGTGGATTGGCTAACCAGGCCATCCTTATCCACCGAGTCCTCTACCATGCCTCCAGAAAGCTGCTTGTATGAGGTCTGTCTGCTCCACCACCACCTCTCCCATTTCCTCCTCCTCCTCCTCCTCCTTCTGTGTCTCTGGCGAAGTGGCAGTTAAACTGATGCCTGACAGGGGCTACGCAATGGCTCAAGCAAAAAGATGCCATACTGTGCTTGAGCTGGTTTGTTTAGGGGACAGGAGCCACACCGGGCCAGAAATTCTGTCAGCTCTGCAGGGGCAGGTGCAGAGATGGTTAACACCACGCCAGCTTCAGCTGGGAATGGTCGCTGTGATAATGGCAGCAACCTTCTCTCCGCCCTACGCAAGGGGTAAAATTGATGCATGTACCATGCCTAGCACACGTCCTAAATCTAGTGGTACAGCGTTTCCTAACCAGGTACCAGGGCTGGCAGAGCTTCTCAGCCAGGCCAGAAAAGTCTGCAGCCACTTCAGATGGTCATTCTCAGCAAGTGTTCGCCTGGCAGAAATTCATAGAGAATTCCACCTTCCCACAAACCGTCTGATCTGTGACATGCCCACCAGGTGGAACTCGACATTAGCAATGCTGCAGCGTCTGCACAATCAGCAGAGGGCCATCAACGAGTACCTGTGTGAGTATGGCACAAGGACAGGTTCAGGTCAACTTGGTTTCCCCCCACCCCCCGCAGTGGCTGATGATCAAGGATGCATGCACTGTACTGTCACCATTTGAGGAGGCAACGAGGATGGTGAGCAGGGACAGTGCATGCATCAGTGACACAATTCCTTTAGTGTTCCTGCTGGAGCACACTCTGTGGGGAATTATAGATGTGGTTCTAGAGGCAGAGCAGCAGGAGGAAGAGGAGGCCTTCCCTAGCTCTCAAGGCCCCAGTCTTTCTGCAGACAGCATTCCAGCGGGTCCTCCTCAGATCAGACAGGAGGAGGATGAGGAGGAGGAGGAATACTTAAGTAGTGGGGGCATTGAAGGTGGGGATTCCTCAAGGGAGGGTTTTGTGTGCCCAGAAACACAAGGGCTAGTGCGTGGCTGGGAGGAGGAAGTGCACGATGGGGTCATCCTCATTGACCAGGAAGACTCGGAAGCTAATGCCACCTCCAACCTACGCTGCATGGGCTCTCTTATCCTGCAAAGCCTGGTAAAGGACCCCAGGATTCGTGCTATCAAGGAGAGGGATCATTACTGGTTGGCAACCCTTCTTGATCCACGATACAAGGGGAAAGTTGCAGATCTCATCCTGCCCGCACAGAGGGAGCACAGGATGAAAAAACTTGAGGACGCTCTAAAGCGACACTTGTGTAACACCTTTCCAGGCACTGGTAGGTTACCAAGTAATGACACAGGTGCTTCTGAGGCTGCGGATGATCAGATGAATAGTGGTGAAGGCTGGGGCTGCTTGACTGATGCCTTTTTTAATTTTTTTAGTCCACGATGCCCAGGGATGTCAAATGTAGGCACCCATTGCCAGCGTCTTCACCGTATGGTACTGGACTACCTAGGGGCAAGGGCAGACCTGGATACCTTTCCAGCAGATGATCCACTGGCTTACTGGGTTATGAGATTGGATCACTGGCCAGAACTTAGCCAATATGCTATGCAGCTACTAGGTTGCCCTTCATCCAGCGTGTTTTCTGAAAGGACGTTCAGTGCCGCCGGAGGTTTTGTCACAGACAAAAGAGTGCGTCTGTCCACCGACTCTGTGGACTGGCTGACATTTATAAAAATGAATCAATCCTGCATCAGCAGTTATCAATCCCCTGATGTTGACGTAACGGAATAGATCGGGGATTTCTTCTGCATTCACAAAACCTCCACCACTGAACTCCTACGCAATACCACAAAGGGGTTACGGTGTGAAGGCACTTGCTGCCACCAAAGGCAAAATATTTGGGTGCACTGACGCCATTACCAGAGTTATATCATTTTAATTTTTTTAACCGCAGGGTCCAACCCTGCACTCTTCCATAATACCGCAAAAGGGTTACGGTGTGAAGGCACTTGCTGCCTCCAAAGGCACAATATTTGGGTGCACTGATGCCTTTACCAGATTCATATCTTTTTAATATAGGACCGCATGGTCCACCCCCCGCACTCTTCCACAATACCACAGAGGGGTTACGGTATGATGGCACTTGCTGGCCTGGCACCAAAGGCACAATATTTGGGTGCACTGACGCCTTTACCAGATTCAGATCTTTTTAATATGGGACCGCAGGGTCCAACCCTGCACTCTTCCACAATACCACAAAAGGGTTACGGTGTGAAGGCACTTGCTGCCTCCAAATGCACAATATTTGGGTGCACTTACACCTTTACTAGATTCATATCTTTTTATTATAGGACCACATGGTCCACCCCTGCACTCTTCCACAATACCACAGTGGGGTTACTGTATGATGGCATTTGCTGGCCTGGCACCAAAGGCACAATATTTGGGTGCACTGATGCCTTTACCAGATTCATATCTTTTTAATATGGGACCACAGGGGCCAACCCTGCACTTTTCCACAATACCACAAAAGGATTAAGGTGTGAAGGCACTTGCTGCCATGAAAGGCACATTATTTGGGTGCACTGCCACTGACGCCTATATTACCAGATTTATATCATTTTAATATTTGACCGCAGTGTCCAACCCTGCACTCTTCCACAATACCACAGAGGGGTTACGGTGTGATGGCACTGTTGCCGACACTAAAGGCCCAATTTTAAAGCACCTATTGTTACTTTCATCCAAAGCCTGCATAAGTTTCACCATAATTTAGCCAAAGAATCACTAAACTTGTTCTGTGTGTCCTAAAAGGTCTCCTCTTTTAATACAGACTGCCGCCCCAAGCAGTTGTTTATGAATAGATTAAAGGAAAACCGTTTACCGTCATTTGAAATGTCAACTTTTTGTTTTTAAATGTTTCTATACATCCTACAAATCCGCCACTTCACGGGCAGGTTATGGGGACCTCCTAGGCACGATATTTGAAGGAATTTTTCGTTTTCACTTTTATCCCTTATTTCATGGAAAACTCACTGTCCCTTTAAAACGTTTTTTTAAAACTTTGTGTCCTCGTTTCCTGTCCCCCAGGGCACTACCCGAACCCCCATACACCTTTTATGGCAAATATCTTGCATATATGCCCTCTAGGAGAGCACTCTAAAAACCGAACTTTTGACTCCCATTGACTTGCATTGAGTTCGGTTCGTGTTCGAGTTCGAACTCGAACTTTCGAAATTGTTCGAGTTTGAACTGAACACAGGGGTGCTCGGCTCATCCCTATTCACCATATGGTGCAGGACTACCTAGGAGCAAGAGCAGACCTGGCTATCTTTACAGTAGATGATCCACTGGCTTACTGGGTGTTAAGATTGGATCACTGGCCAGAACTTAGTCAGTATGATATGCAGCTACTAGGTTGCCCTTCATCCAGCGTGCTTTCTGAAAGGACGTTCAGTGCCGCTGGAGGTTTTGTCACAGACAAAAGAGTGCGTCTGTCCACCGACTCTGCAGACCAGCTGACATTTATAAAAATGAATCAGACCTGGATCAGCAGCTATCAATCCCCTGATGCTAACGTAACTGAATAGATCGGGGATCTCTTCTGCATTCACAAAACCTCCACCACTGCACTCTTCCACAATACCACAAAAGGGTTACGGTGTGAAGGCACTTGCTGCCACCAAAGGCACAATATTTGGGTGCACTGCCACTGACGCCTATATAACCAGATTCATTTCATTTTAATATTGGACCGCAGGGTTCAACCCTGCACTCTTCCACAATACCACAAAAGGGTTACAGTGTGAAAGCACTTGCTGCCACCAAAGGCATAATATTTGGGTACGCTGCCACTGACGCCTATATTACCAGATTCATATAATTTTAATATTGGACTGCAGGGTCCAACCCTGCACTCTTCCACAATACCACAAAAGGGTTACGGTATGAAGGCACTTGCTGCCACAAAGGCACAATATTTGGGTGCACTGCCACTGACGCCTATATAACCAGATTCATATCATTTTAATATTGGACCGCAGGGTTCAACCCTGCACTCTTCCACAATACCACAAAAGGGTTACGGTATGAAGGCACTTGCTGCCACCAAAGGCACAATATTTGGGTGCACTGCCACTGACGCCTATATTACCAGATTCATATCATTTTAATATTGGACTGCAGGGTCCAACCCTGCACTCTTCCACAATACCACAAAGGGGTTACGGTGTGAAGGCACTTGCTGCCACCAAAGGCACAATATTTGGGTGCACTGACGCCTCTAACATATTCACATCATTTTAATATTGGACCGCAGGGTCCGACTCTGCACTCTTCCACAATACCACAGAGGGGTTACTTACGGTGTGAAGCAGTGACGTAACCAGAGTTATGGGCGCCCGGGGCAGAAATCCCCCCCCCCTCATTATATAAACGTCCACTCTGGTTATAAGCAGGCCCGGACCGGGACAAAATATTGGACCCCAGAAATATATACACTGGCACAGGACCCCCAGAATTGTATACACAGGCACTGGACCCCCAAAATTAAATACACAGGGACAGGATCCCCAGAATTAAATACACTGGACCCTCAGAATTATATCGACAGGCACAGGACCCCCAGAATTATATACACAGGCAATTTACCCCCAGAATTATATACACTGGACCCTCAGAATTATATATACAGGCTCTGGACCCCCCCCAGCACATAACCCTTGCAGCTACGCAGTGTAGGGTAACCCAGGTGTGGGCTGCCCAGTGCACCCTTTCCATGCTGCCAGAACACACGTGGCACTCCATCTGCACAACCCTGCTATCCTTTTCCATACCATGGGCCCAGGTCACACATGGAAATATTGCCCCCCCAGCTCACACATGGAAATATTGCCCCCCAGCTAACACATGGAAATATTGCCCCCCAGCTCACACATGGAAATATTGCCCCAGCCCACACATGGAAATACTGCCCCAGCTCTCACTCATGGATATATTTGCCCCCAGCTCTCACCCATGGATGTGTTTGCCCCCCAGCTCTCACAAATGGATATATTTGCCCCAGCGCTCACACATGGATAGATTTGCCCCAGCTCTCACACATGGATATATTTGCCCCCCAGCTCTCATCCATGGATGTATTTGCCCCCAGCTCTCACCCATGGATGTATTTGCCCCCCAGCTCTCACCCATGGATGTGTTTGCCCCCAGCTCTCACACATGGATATATTTGCCACCCAGCTCTCACACATGGATAGATTTGCCCCAGCTCTCACACATGGATATATTTGCCCCCCAGCTCTCACAAATGGATATATTTCCCCCCAGCTCTCACACATGGATGTATTTGCCCCCAGCTCTCGCCCATGCATATATTTCCCCCCAGCTCTCACCCATGGATGTGTTTGCCCCCCAGCTCTCACAAATGGATATATTTGCCCCAGCGCTCACACATGGATAGATTTGCCCCAGCGCTCACACATGGATATATTTGCCCCAGCTCTCACACATGGATATATTTGCCCCCCAGCTCTCACCCATGGATATACTTGCCCCCCAGCTCTCACCCATGGATGTATTTGCCCCCAGCTCTCACCCATGGATGTATTTGCCCCCCAGCTCTCACCCATGGGTGTGTTTGCCCCAGCTCTCACACATGGATATATTTGCCCCCCAGCTCTCACACATGGATAGATTTGCCCCAGCTCTCACACATGGATATATTTGCCCCCCAGCTCTCACAAATGGATATATTTCCCCCCCAGCTCTCACACATGGATGTATTTGCCCCCAGCTCTCACACATGGATGTATTTGCCCCCAGCTCTCACATATGGATATATTTCCCCCAGCTCTCACATATGGATATATTTGCCCACCCAGCTCTCACACATGGATAGATTTGCCCCCAGCTCTCACACATGGATAGATTTGCCCCCAGCTCTCACACATGGATAGATTTGCCCCCAGCTCTCAGACATAGATATATTTGCCCCAGCTCTCACACATGGATATATTTGCCCCCCAGCTCTCACACATGGATATATTTGCCCCCAGCTCTCACACATGGATGTATTTGCCCCCAGCTCACCTCTGCTCGTCATTGCCGGCGGCTGCGTGCTTTTCCTCCTCGAGCGGCCGCCAGCATAAGCTCTGTTGCATGGCTTGGGATCTAACCACCAGCCAGTTCTTGCGAGATCGCGGCTGGCTGGTGGATAGATCCCCTCCAGCCGAGTGGCAGAGCTTTATGCTGGCGGTCGCTCGTAGGATAGCAATGCGGCCGCCGGCATTTGCCCCCCCACGCTCACTTTGTCGGGCTCGGTCCACAGCGGGAACATGCGTTCCTGCAGGACTCGAGCCCTGCCCCCAGGTCTCCGGGCGTAACAACCGGGGGGGCACCGGTGGCCGGTGCCCATCCTCGGCCCTGCACCTGGGGCGCCTGCACCAGCTGCCCCCCCATTGTTACTCCACTGGTGTGAAGGCACTTGCTGCCACCAAAGGCACAATATTTGAGTACACTGCCACTGACGCCTATATTACCAAATTCATATAATTTTAATATTGGACCGCAGGGTCCAACCCTCCTCTCTTCTACAATACCACAGAGGGGTTACGGTGTGACGGCACTGTTGCCGACACTAAAGGCCCAATTTTAAAGCACCTATTGTTTCTTTCATCCAAAGCCTGCATAAGTTTCACCATAAGTTTCACCAAAAATCACTAAACTTGTTCTGCGTGTCCTAAAATGTGTCCTCTTTTCATACAGACTGCCGCCCAAACAAGCAGGTGTTTATGAATAGATTAAAGAAAAACCGTTTACCACCATTTGAAATGTCATTTTTTTGTTTTAAAATGTTTCTATACATCCTACAAATCTGCCACTTCATGGGCAGGTTATGGGGACCTCCTAGGCACGATATTTGAAGGAATTTTTCGTTTTTATTTTTAACCCTTATTTCATGGAAAACTCACTGTTCCTTTAAAAACTTTTTTTTTTTTACTTTTTGTCCTTGTTTCCTGTCCCCCAGGGCACTACCCGGACCCCCATACACCTTTTATTGCAAATATCTTGCATATATGCCCTCTTGCAGGGCACTTTAAAATTCAAACTTTCGAGTCCCATTGACTTGCATTGAGTTCGGTTCATGTTCGCGTTCGAACTCGAACTTTCGAAATTGTTCAAGTTCGAATGCGAACCGAACACGGGGGTGTTCGGCTCATCCCTAATTGTTACATGTTAAAAGAGCTAAACTGGCTGTCGCTGGAATCTAGACGCACGCTTCACCTTTCCACCCTGGTGTTTAAGAGATTTTCTGGGAAGCTACCACCCTACCTAAATAGACTGCTTTCCCCAGCAGTTCCCTCATCTTATAACCTCCGATCCAGGACCTGCACCTTGCTTGCAATAGCACAATACAAAAAGAAAGTGGCTCGAACCTCATTTTCCTACAGAGCACCACAATTATGGAATAACCTCCCAGACGCCATCAAATCTTCCCCCAGTCTAAAGTCACTTAAGGCTAGGGTCAGACGAGCGTGATTTCTACGGACTGTACGTCCGTGCAGTACGGACATCGTCAGTGCGGATGACGCAGTAGTGGCCACACAGTGAACACTACGCTCGTCTGACCCCAGCCTAAGAGATCTTAATTAACATACCTCAATACAGAATGCACCTGTAAACATGTAACATAGTGACTATATACAGAATGCACCTGTAAACATGTAACATAGTGACTATATACAGAATGCACCTGTAAACATGTAACATAGTGACTATATACAGAATGCACCTGTAAACATGTAACATGTAACATAGCGAATATATTTCCTATTTATTTATTTTCTGTTAATCTGTATGTAGCGCTCACCCCCGGAGGAGCCGCTGAATAAACCTCGGGATAGTCTCACCCCACTAGGAATTATTACACACCAGCACTGTTGTGGATTTTCTAGTTTTATATACTTTACTAAAGGATAAAGTGTCATAGAATATAAATGCGCGTTGAATGAATTTACAGGATGCGTCACGCGGGAAAAATACGCAGCGGAAAAGAACGGTTAACCCCCCCTCAGTTCTGGAGTGTAAGTCCCGCAAAATAGCTCAAAATATATATATACAATGTCTAGGGTACCCAGGTACTGTGTTCGACTGGCCAGTGAACAAAAAAAAACAATCGTCGACTAGTCACCGTTAGGGCCCTGTGAATTGAAGCAATAACAAGCGTGCGTTTCTGTTTCGGAACTGTGGGCCTGGAGGTCTTTCACCCAACCATCGAACGAACTGTCCAGTACTCGATGCCTCGACCAAAGGATCTTTTTCCGCTATGTATTGGGACTCTGTGTCAATGAATCTGCTCCCCGCTTGCCGAATCTCCGCAACTGGAACCATTGATCCGCCGCCTGCACTCCCAATCAATCAGCGTGGCCTCCTAACGCGGGGTCCTGCCAGAACCAGCTTGTCCTCCAAATCTCTCAGCGGTGGGTAGGTAGGTCACAGCACGATTTCTGTCCCGATCTCCAGCACCAGTAAGACAGCGTCTGCACTCCGGCCTGTGTTGCGATCCCTGACAGCTCCAACGTGCATCCTCCACCTTTCACTGCTCCGCTCACTCTCTGCGCGCCAAACACGAGGCTCCCCAGTATATCCTCCTTTTTGTACCACCCACTTCCTGTCCTCAAGCAAAGGGTGCTGGGAGATGGAGTACGCTCTGTCCAGCATAGTCCACAATGTCTCCACTCTGTCTCCCTCTAGTGGCAGCAATAATTCAATGCACCAGAATACAGTCTTTAAAGCAGCGCTACATGTATATTTATGCTGGTTTTTTTTAATATCTTGCATTTTATTACTTTGTATTTCTGTAACAATACAAAGTTCTTGAACCCAGGACATACTTGAAAATGAGAGAAATCTCAATGTATCCTTCCTGGTAAAATCCTTTATAAATAAATAATTCTCCTGATTTTCCTCTTTCTCTGAATAACCCTGTAAGAGATTCTTGTTAACTTTTTTATCATCACATTTATTAGAAACAAGGGATGTGTAGTTTCGGTGTTGCTGTATTTTGGCGCCCTAAAAAACGTGGCTAAAGGAGGAGCCCTGTCACACTACACTGAAGCATTATTAATACCCACCAGTATCAAATAGACGGTTGAGGGTGGCCTGAAAGAAAAACCCAGATGTGATCATCCCTGAGCCCAGTTCAGACCTTAGTTTAGTGAGTGAGATCATTGGAATCATTATTTAGTTTTTTGTAAAATCGACTGTGCACTTTGATTTCTTTGAGAGACATGTTCTGCATTACTCAGAAGATTCTGATCAACAGGTGCTCACCGTATATCTTTTTCTAAATAGAATGTGTCATGTTGCTGACTCCCTTCATCCATCTCTAACTAGCCTTTCGCATGTTACTTGCCAATGCCGTATAAAGTGGGCATGATGAAAGGAAGCGAGGTTACAGATCCACCATTACACCGATTCCTGTAAAATATCATTACATATCTTGATAATTATCAAGGGTAAGGCAGATGTACTGATGTATGTTGGCATGTAATTATCATTGTAGTCTGAGATTTGTGACTCGTTTAAATGTAGTTTTGTTTCAGTTCGTAATATCCCAGCACAGATAACAAATTGTAAATTTCAACTGTATATGACTGTTATAAAACGACAACAAAACATTAACCTTTACAGCTGTAAATACACACATCAAGGAAAATTTATGGAGAACTAAACTATTGTTATAAAAAAAATTCTTGTCAACTGGCACCAGAGGTCTAGGTTTAAAAAGATAAGTACACAAGAGATGGTGTAGCCCCACACAATGTGCATCCACCACCAAGGCACCCCAAATGGCAAGTATCAGAGTAGAGTGGTTTCCCCTAAACCTAAGCACAAAGAATATAAAAATATATAACCTGATACAACGCAGCCTGCATGTGTGGATCCACTTAGAGCCAGTGTCTGGGCTCTTTATTTGTGAGTGGAATATCATCAGAATTCTGCCTCTATTAATATCTCGTTAAGCCACTATTGTGGTTTATTTATCTTCCATGTTCTTGTTAGATCATTTGGAGACTCAAGGACCCCATAGGGCATTATCTGCGCCGTATCAGGTTGGACATTTTTTTAAAAATAAGTGCGGGAACTATCCAAGATTTCTGCGCCTCAATCAACTGATGACATGTTGCACTTAACCCACTGCCCGACACTCAAATACGATGTTAATGTTTACAAATAATGGTAAGCTGGGTTTTAGGGAATCATTATGATAATTGAAGTAGATATCATATATTTCCAGTGACTTTCCAGTGTTTGGTGCAAAAGGGAACTCTGTTCGTCCTGAAGAATTAGTGGAGCAACTAAGTTCCCAATAGTTACTGTTTAACTTGACCCTTGTCTGGCTCCACACTATTAGGAAATGTTAAAACCTAGTAAAAGCAAAAAAAGTATTTGTTCACCTTCCACACATCCTACAGACAGGGATCCCAAATCTCCCAGAAGACCCAGGAGTCTCCCTGAAGTGAATGCGGGCTCCCTGCCGCTTCTGAAACTCCTGGATTCGGGAGTTATTTTTATTTTTTTCTTTCTAATGTTTTATACATGAATTGGGCTGGATGCTCCTGGTGTACCCTGGTACAGACTAGTGCGCAAAACCGCTTTTTTGTGCAAATCATTGTCTCTTGTTATTGCCATCCATAATGTATTTTCTATTTTATTGGCCACTCAATAAAAGTAAAGTTTTATTAATTACAAAGCAAATAATAATAATAATAATAATAATAATAAGTACATTAAACTGTTCAGGTTCTACCTGAATTACGTTGACCATGCAATACGGATGTGAATATTAAGTCCCAGTAGGCAGCTTCCAAAATGGAAAAACAAGCTAAACTTTCTCCACGCACAGACAGTTCTAAAGTGATATAAATTGTGTTGTGAAGTTTAATCTTTGTAAATTTATCCACTTAAATACAGGGGACAAACGGTACATAGACTGAGGTCATTTGCCAGCTTGGTTGACCCCTTCACCAGCAAGTGATTTTTTTGAAAAATGTTTTATCATTCATAACATGTACGGTATTTGAAACATGGGATGAAAGATTAACAATTAAAAATAGGGTGAAATAGAACATTCGCACAGAAACGTTTGTTCTGAGATATTATAAAAATTTAAATAATGAAAATTCTCTCAATTTTAATTAATTTTTCATGTATTCGTTTATCCATTCCAGAAATAGTGTTGGAATGAAAGACTATGAACTCAATATGGTATCCCTTATCTCACATAATGTCTCTTGGGGTCTGCATTATCAGCATACAGGCAGAGATGGCCTTTGTGCCAAATACTGTACCTGTGATAAAGTTAAATAATAAAAATGGTCAGCTCTCCTGCTTATGGGGGATTGTAGTGATCATATTGAGATTATTAGCAATGCAGCTTCCAAAAAAATACCAATAGAATATAAAAATAATATCAATACGTGTCATAATGCCTGTGTATGTAAATTACAGTAACACCTTATATCTGTACTGTACAGGGAGTTTCAGTCATTATAACCCCCTGAATCTTATCCCTGTACAGCAGTGAGTGACTCCAGAATGCTCCCTGTATTCTTTTCTGACATCTTCCTGACTGCTGTAATGTAACAGTAATGTGATTAATGTGCTTGAACGTTTTGTTACAGTGAGGTTTGGGTTGCTATTTGCAGCTAGTTTTATCTCTCTGCAGGATGCCTGGAGAGAGATAAAACAGTGAATTTTGGTTCTTCACAGGAGGCACACTAATCTGGCATTAAATACAAGGGAAATTGGGTTTTGATGTGCTAATGGATGCTTTTGAAAGTATTAAAATGCAAAATGGAGATAACTCGAATTTGGGAGTGAAGGGGTTTACCTTGAAATGCCAATGGAACCTGAAATCTGTTACATAAGTCTGATCAATTCTACTTGGTCACGGGTTTCAGGATAAACAAGTCTTTCTATTTTTTTGTATAAAATCTAGATGATTTTTGATGATTGATAATCAAACGCATCTTCAAACAGTCTAGGGTGTCGGGTGTCAATTTAAATCTTGCTAAATTAAATTTATTTATATAGAAATCATAGATTAAAATGCTTAAAATCTTACACACTTTGAGTTAATATATCTAGAAATGTATCATTTAAAGTGTGAAATGAAAATACTTACTGAATTCAACATATTTTATCAAAGCTTAGTAACTGACTTTTTCTTGTTTTTTAACACCAGAAGTGAAGGATACATGCTGCAGATCTAAAAAAAAGTGCCTGGTGTGCTACGAAGAATTTCTGCACCATGGTGCCGGTAGAAAACTTATCAAAATTTAACAAGGTCTTCTTCATCATCGTTCTGCTATTGGCTATTACATTTACATCATTTATTTTGCATCAGGGAAACCTGAACACAATCAGAGGAAATATTCGCTTAAATACAGTCATCAATGTGACGTCACAACCTCACAAGTCTATCATTCTTCTGTGGACCTGGCCATCTTTTAATTACACTTTTCCACTCAACCAGTGTCCTCAAGAGTTTGATTCTTCCGATTGTTTATACACATTAAACCGGAGCATGTATTCATTGGCAAAAGCTGTTATCCTCCATCATAGGAATGTGTGTTCTTCTAGGGGTCAGTTACCACAGATTCCAAGACCCTCTGACCAGTACTGGATTTGGTTCAACCGAGAGTCGCCCTCTCACAGTCCAAACATGGTTTTTCTAGACAACCTTATTAATCTTACTATGACGTACAGAGTCGATTCTGACATTCATTCACCGTATGGCCGGCTAGTTACAAACAAAAAGCAGGACAACTACACCATTCCGAGAAAGACAAAACTGGTGGCTTGGGTAGTGAGCAACTGGAACAAGCAATCCCGTAGAGTGAATTACTATAACGAACTTAAACCACATTTAGATGTTGACATTTTTGGCAGACTTCACATGCCGTTGCCGACGAGTGAACATTATAAAACACTGTCCAATTACAAATTCTATTTGGCATTTGAAAATTCTATCCATCAAGATTATATCACAGAGAAGTTTTGGAAGACCTCTTTCACTTCAGGTGCTGTGCCGGTAGTATTGGGTCCTCCCAGGCAAAACTATGAGCGATTTGTACCCCCTGATTCTTTTATACATGTGGATGATTTTAAATCTGCCAAAGAACTTGCTTCATATCTCCATAAACTGGATGAGGATGATCAGAAATACAAACAGTACTTCAAATGGAGGAATAGATTTGAGGTGTATGATAAAGAAGGATCTTTGATCACTGAATACTGTAAGGTGTGCAAAGCCCTGAAAGAGGTTCCTGCTTACAGGACCATTCCAAGTATTGCTAAATGGTTTACATAAACATTGTTATTTCTTCAAGTTACAATAGCATTACATGTGGCCTGCAGAAACTGACCATATGTATCTTTTGTGAGTACCAACATACCGTTGCTCTTTCGGATTAATGATGCACTCGCAAGACTTTATATCTTGTGTGAAATCTTTAGGGATAAGAGGTTACTACAATTGTAATGCAATAGCAACTAATACAAAATCATTTTAATGACCTTACTAGCATATATATATATGTACCAGTTTAGAGACTCCCTGTGGTCAAAGTTCAAGAGTACTGGATCCATGAACGATCACTGTGAATACCGAAAATGCCAGAATGAATGCACAAAACAAACAAAAATGGCTAAAGCTCAATACTTCAATGAAAATTTAAACAATAACATATCAAACCACATACATTTTTGGAAAATCATAAGTAACATACAAGCACCCCCCGTCCACTCCCAACCAGCTGCTTTAAAAGTAAACAACCAAACTGTACAACACCCCCTAGATGTAGCAAATGCTTTTAATAATTATTTTGCTGGATGCGCCACCACCCTGATTGCTAAGCTAGGAAATGACATGCAATCAGAAAGGCCGCACGTATGTCAGGCCCCACCAACAGTGCAAAGACCCCGTAACCCAGAGAAATTCAGTTTTAGACCAGTGCCTGTCAGTGCCATCACTAAACTTCTCCATAACCAAAAAATGAAATACCAGTCTGGACCTGATCAAATCCCAGCAATGCTGCTGAAAATCAGTGCACCAGCAATTGCAAAACCTGTTGCAACCCTGATTAATGAATCACTGGCGACTGGATACATACCCAAACTCTGGAAGACTGCAAGGGTGGTACCTATCCATAAAAGTGGAGACAATACTTTGGTATCCAACTACCGCCCAATATCACTGCTCCCTGTAATGTCAAAAATTCTGGAAAAATGTGTCTACACTCAATTACGTGATTATTATCAGTATCAGAACTATTTAACCCCAGATCAATCAGGCTTTCGTCCAAACCATTCAACTACAACTGCCCTTTTAAAAGTTTGTAATAATATCCAAGCGGGCATGGAACAAGGAAATCTAACTGGAGCCATCTTCCTTGATTTTGCCAAGGCTTTTGACACAGTAGACCATGGCATCCTATTACAAAAACTTAAAAACTCTGCTATTGGTGATAGTACGTTAACCTGGTTCCAATCATATGTGTCTGATAGGTCTCAATTTGAGTCCATTTCTGACAGCACTTCCCTTCCCCTCCCAGTCACGTGTGGTGTACCCCAAGGCTCGATACTTGGCCTCCTGCTATTCACAATATTCATAAACGATCTGCCCAATGTCTGCAAAGCTTCAACTGTACACATGTACGCAGACGACACTGTAATCTATACCAGCAAACCAAATCTCCCACAGCTGGAGGCAGTGCTGCAAGAACAATTCACAGGGGTAGTATAATGGATCGCAAATAACAAACTTTTTCTAAATACTGACAAAACTGTTACAATGCTCTTTGGAACCGCACCTAAACTACACAAATTGCAAACACCCCATCTATGTGTTGGGACAAAATCAAATGGCACGCTGACCACAGTCACTTCTCTCAAATACCTAGGTATGTGGTTAGACCCAAATCTATCTTTTGACCCCCACATCGAAAAACTCTCATCTAAACTCTACCCCACACTAAGTGCCCTGTACAGAAACAAATCCTGCCTGAGCCCCGCGGTAAGAAAGCAGATTGTACAACAAATGCTCATGCCAGCCATTGAATACGGAGATGTAGTGTATGCAGCCGCCCCGCAAACACACCTCCAGAAACTTACTACATTGTATAACTCATTCTGTCGCTTTGTGCTACAATGTAACTACATGACACACCATTGTGACATGTTAAAAGAACTAAACTGGCCATCACTGGACTCTAGACGCTCCCTTCACCTTTCCAACCTGGTGTTTAAGAGCTTTTCTGGGAAGCTACCACCCTACCTGAATATGCTGCTTCCCCCGGCAGTTCCCTCATCCTATAACCTCAGATCCAGGACCTGCACCTTACTTGTAATACCGCAATACAAAAATAAAGTGTCTCGATCCTCATTTTCCTACAGAGCACCGCAAATATGGAATAACCTCCCAGACACCGTCAAATCTTCCCCCAGTCTAAAGTCCCTTAAGACTTCCCTATTAACATACCTCAATACGAAATGCACATGTAAACATGTAACATAATGACTTTATTTCCTACATATTTATTTTTCTGTTAATCTGTATATTTGGTCTTGTGTTAATATCTTGCATTTTACTATTTTGTATTTCTGTAACCACTCAATGTTCTCGAACCCAGGACATACTTGAAAACGAGAGAAATCTCAATGTATCCTTCCTGGTAAAATCCTTTATAAATAAATCAATAAATATACCTGTGTTCAGGGCCAGTGGAATATGGGTCAATCCATATCACTGGTTGCTTGACCATTTATTAAAAAATTTATTTTTTTGTCGGTGATGACCCCAATATGTTGGTAGTTTAAAACCAAGATTATTTAAATTTTATACTGACTCGTTTAAAAATGGTGGCCATTTTTGCGTCACGCCATGTGTCACGACCACTACACTCGCTGCTGCGAAAGATGCCGGGTTAAGCCGCTCACTATCTATCTATCCTAGACCCAGATAATCATGCGCGCTTATCTACCCGTCCCGGCCACACTTTCTCTCACAACAGGCACGTAGAGCGTGATATACTGATCCCAGGATTGCAACGCAGTACAAGTCTTCTCTTGAAGTGGGTAATGACTACGTCTCCCACAATTCCTGAGCTCACTTTCCTACTCTATTAGTAACGCTGCCACCAGTCCTCATGGACACTACGCGCGTCGCAACGGGAGTCGCAGGGCTTAAGCAACCGCACTGCAGTGGACAATGTAGTCCTTTCTCGGATGCCAGTCTCTGTTCTAATTTGGTGGAGAAATCAGATATATGCGCGCATAAAGAAATCACACAGACAAGGAATACGTCTATGTAGCTTCCAAAGCCAAGGACTTCTCTGCCCTTTATTGACAATTTACAAGGCTTTTTATGCTACTTCGCATGTAACGAAAACAGGCTGTTGCCCAACATTCTATTCGTCATTAATATTGTGAAATTACAGACTTTGTTTAATAACAGTTAAAGAAAATAAACAACAGCGTCTCCCGTTGTCCCTCTAGCCGTCAAGGACGTTGGTTACAGGACGTTCCAAGATGTTCCAAAACATTCTCCAAGATGTTCCAAAACATTCTCTTCGTGATACTTGGAAAAGAAACTACATGTGCGTACAAAACAATCAGCTAAGATAGCGTGTTAAACAATAATATGCATTTGATTCATAAATCCTGATTAACCATTTAAACTACTCAAATGAGCATTTTTCTGGGCCTCTTTCTAAGCCTTTGAATATTATAAAAGCGAATATATACATTTCTGTCCACAACAGTCCCCCCTAAAAATGCACATTTCCCAAGTGTACCCCTGGAGACGAGCCGTGCCTTCATCCGTTCCCCTAATAGTCTCGCCAGCCATCCCAAATCTTCGCCGGAGTTTGAGACGAGAAATTCCTATTGAATAAAACCCCTGTGTAGTCCGGGCTTCCGTGTATGGTTGAGACTGGTGGGTCAAGAGTCGGGCTTCAACTCGTCTTGCAATGGGTCACTAACCTTGGCTTAGAGCCAAATCATAGACGGTGTTCTCGAGATAGGGGACGCATGGACTCATAATTCTGTGGATGACTTGTTACAGGTGGGCGGAGTTCGTCATACCTCTTATTCACAAGAACCCCCAGAAATTCTAGACTAGTATAGGAACTGCCAATATTCTCCCCAGTGTCCCCACACACTTGATTAAGCAGTACAGGTGTAGTGGATTCCATAGTTCTTTCGATAACCTTTATAATTCAGGGTAAAACACAACATCCAATCACCGTCAACAGAACCATCATTACCAGGATAACTATCCCTATTTGTGTGAGGATCTTTTGCCAGGCACCCATCCAACTAAAATACTGATTCCATGGATCAGTAATGCCAGAGTTTTTCTTCAGTTCGTCAGACAGGTCTTCCAATCGTTTAATGGCTTTAGTGACTTTGCCAGTGGGGCCTGTGTTATCCGGGATAAAGGTGCAACAGGAGCCACCAGTACCTTTCAGCATCGTACAGACCCCACCCCTCTCTGCCAGTAGCATATCGAGGGCCATTCGGTTCTGGAAGGTCATTGCAGAGGTCGGGCCTAGCTGGTCGGCCAAACCCTGGAGGGCATCTCGGGTATAGTTAACAAACCTCTGTTGGTTGTAATAGATGTAGTTAATCCAATCAACATTCTTGTTGATGGTTATCATGGGGATTAAAGATTCGAATCCCGCCTTCACCTGGTCTCTAGCTTTGAACTCATTAGGCACCCCCCTTGGGACTCCTATGACATCAAGGTAGACGTGGGGATCGAAACTGCCAGGTACAGAATTCGCCTCTCTCCTTTGTCTAGTGAGTCCAGGGGTGTGGGCTGTTGGCAGGTCATCATCAAAGGGCAGGATGTGGAGGGGCATGATGGCTTTAGCCAGAGCACACTCACCGTCCCACGCACCTACCAAGTGGGAGCGGACACGCATGTCACCGCAGATCCAATAGACATCTCCCAGGAAGATCACCTGGTTTTGCACCGTCTCCTTCTCCACAGAGCTGTACTGCGCACAATAACCTTCTGTCTGTGAAGTTTCCAACTACCCGGCCACCGGTTCCCCAAGAGGAGTGACAGGTGTAGTTCCCGGGGTAGATGGTGATACTCTCTGAGAGTCTGGGGTTTCGTTTCTGGAGGGGGTATTTGGACTTCCATTCTTTGCAAGCATCGTGACTTAGAGTGGTGTTGGTAAACAAACTGAGAAAACATTCCTTGACATCCTCGGGGATATTGAGGGGTACCGTACCTAGATGAGGCCTAGCAGTACCACACACATAGCAATTGGTTCTGTTGTGGGACTGAGCGCTATATTTCATCCATTCTAACCAAACATTCATATCTGAGTATCCTGTTTCAATGGCCATAGTATCCTCGAACGTGGGATCAGCGATGGCTACTATACCATTGGGAGAGATCATCATGTGGTGATTAAGGGGTTTGGACTGTTGGTGCGGAGGGACCCAGTCAGGGGCAAGGTACATATCTCATAGGCGGAATTTTCCCAGGGTCTGCGGATTCTCTGAACCCCCCTTTACCCACAACCCAGAACATAGATACCTGAATCCCCGGGTCCTGGATTTTCTAGGGTTAGAATTAGTTTCAGTGCTGTTGCCCCTGTTCTAAACCGCACTTCCCCATCATCATCCGACTCCTGTAATTCGTACTTGGGGCAGGTGTTTGGGGCCATTGTCAGTGTCATACAAGCGAGAAGTGATTTACCATTGTTATCTTTCTTGTCTAGGTCGCTTTTGTGATTTGTGTCCCCAGGGAACCCCAGTATTCCATCCCACTGATCCCCAACTACCACACTCCTGTCCCCAATAGCTATTGGTAACGCACATATATATCATAATTGTGTGGGATCCCATTTCTCCAGATACATTGCAGGCGGGGGCCTGGGCAAGGGTGTATATCACAATAGTTAAAGGTGTATGTAACCACGCGAGTGTTAGAAGAATTATACCAGAAAGTGGTTAGTTTGTTTTCGGCGGCAGTAGTATTCATTTCGTGGCCCATGACATGGGCATTGTCCGTCAGTTGTCCCAGGGCAGCTTCCACCTGGGCTCTCATAACCGCTTGTACCATATCATCAGCTGCCTGTCCCAGTATAACAGCTACATTGTGCCCCTGGATTCCCACCCCCCAAATGAGAAGAATATACATAATCATGTTTGGGCTGTTGTCTGGTCCGTTTCTGGTGTACAGGTCTTTTTACAGTGGAACACGTGGATCCAGGTCGTTTTTCCTTCCAGCTTTACTGACGTTGCTGTTGTGAGGAGGACCCGGAAAGGACCGTCGTATCTGGGCTCATGTGGATTTTTCTGAAGAAACTTCTTCACTAGTACCCAATCTCCTGGGACTAGTTGATGGGTGCCGTCAATACTTTCAGGGTCTGGAATGCAAGGGAACACCTGACCATAGATATCAGTTAATATGTTTGAAACACTTGTGACATTCGTTACTAGGCTGTCAGACTGTAATTGCAATTGTTGAGGGAAACAGTATTCTGAAAGGTGACAGATTGTGTAGACCGATGAGAGCATTCATCATTGTATTTGAGAGGTGTGAGGGCCCATGTGCCTATTGTACTACAGCCGGGTAGAGTGCCTTAGGTAAGCACACTGTATTTCTCAGTTCTGGGTTACTAGTAGTGTGACTAGCTGCTCGAGTTCCTTTTCCTGTGTCTGCTAAATTATTATTATTATTATTCTTTATTTATAAAGCGCCAGCATATTCCGCAGCGCTGTACAATAAGCACAGTATAGACAGGGTTACAATACATTGAACAACATTTGACAAACAGTACAGGAGGAGATGAGGGCCCTATTCCCGTAGGAACGGGAATCTAGGAGGGTTGGGGTTGGAAACAGGAGGAGAGGACTGTAAGGTGAGAGTGATTGATGGTTGTGTCAGTGAGTTGGGTGGTAGGCTTCCCTAAATAGGAATGTTTTAAGGGAGCGTTTGAAGGAAGAGAAGTTAGGGGAAAGTCTGACAGTACGAGGGAGAGCGTTCCAGAGAGTGGGGGCTGCGTGTGAGAAATCCTGCAGTCTATCATGGGAAGAGGTGATGCGGGGAGAAGCTAGGCGCAGGTGACTGTTTGACCTTAGGGAGCGGGCTGGGGTGTATTTGGTGATTAGTGAGGACAGGTAGTGGGGCGCTGAGTTAGTGAGGGTTTTGTAGGTAAGGATAAGGATTTTGAACTTAATTCTGCAGTGGATGGGGAGCCAGTGAAGGGACTCGCAGAGGGGAGCGGCAGAGACAGAGTGGCGGGTGAGGTGAATTAGCCTGGCGGAGGCGTTCAGGATGGATTGTAGGGGGGAGAGGCGGGACAGAGGGAGGCCAGATAAGAGATTATTGCAATAGTCGAGTCGGGAGATTACCAGTGAGTGTATGAGTTGTTTTGTGGTGACAGCGGTAAGAAATGGCCGAATTCTGGAAATATCACGCAGTTGGTATCGGCAGGAGGAGGAAAGAGACTGGATGTGGGGGATGAAGGAAAGAGCAGAGTCAAGTGTAACTCCAAGACAGCGAACTTGGTTTGATGGGGAGATGGTGATACCCTCCACCGTGATAGAGAAGTCAGGAGGTGGGGAGGCATTGGAGGGAGGAATAAGTATTAGCTCAGTCTTTGACATGTTGATCTTTAGGTGGTGGGAGGCCATCCAGGAGGAGATGCCAGATAAACAGTCACTGACTTTTGAGAGGACAGGGGGAGAGAGATCAGGGGTAGAGAAGTAGATCTGAGTGTCATCAGCGTAGAGGTGGTAATTAAAGCCAAAGCTGTTGATGATTTTGCCCAGGGAGGAGGTGTAGATGGAAAAGAGCAGAGGACCAAGGACAGAGCCTTGAGGTACACCAACAGATAGAGGCAATGAAGAGGAGGAGTTACCAGCAAAGGACACACAGAAGGACCTGTTGGATAAATAGGAGTCAACCCAAGCAAGTGCAGTGTCACCGAGACCCAGAGAGTTGAGGGTCTGTAGAAGGAGGGGGTGGTCAACAGTGTCAAAAGCAGCCGAGAGGTCAAGCAGGATGAGAATAGAATAGTGGCCGTGTTTTTTAGCAGTTAGGAGGTCGTTGGTGACTTTGGTGAGGGCAGTTTCAGTTGAGTGTAGGGGACGGAAGCCAGATTGCAGGAGGTCAAGTAGGGAATTGGAGGACAGGAAGAGTGAGAGGCGGTTGAAGACTAGTTTTTCTAAGAGCTTTGATGTGAAGGGAAGCAGGGATACAGGGCGGTAGTTGGATGGAGAGTTGGGGTCTAGGGATGGTTTCTTTAGTAAAGGGGTAACTAGCGCGTGTTTGAAGGCGGATGGAAAGGAGACAGTGGAGAGAGATAGGTTGAAGATGTGTGTGAGAGCAGGGGTGAGGGAGGAGGAGAGGGGAGGAATTAGATGTGAGGGAATGGGGTCGAGCGGGCACGTGGTGAGATGTGAGGAGGACAATAAGGAATTGACTTCCTCCTCAGTGGCTGGGAGGAAGCGGCAGAGGGTGGCAGAGGGGACCTGTGGGAGTGGAGGTGGCAGATAACTATCTTGTGTTGGGATGTTGCTTCTGATAGTTAGAGTTTTACTGAGGAAGTAGTCTGCCAGGTCTTGAGCGCTGAAGGCAGCTGAGGGGGGAGGTACAGGTGGGTAGAGGAGGGTAAATGATTTAATATCAGCTTCTGGTGTACTAAACGTTCCATGTGCATTTACTTTTATCGCTGCAACCTGTGTGAGTGCGTGTAGTTGTGCTTGTTTTGTTTCTTTTCCTTCCTCTGGCAGAAAGGGTGGGGGCGAGGGGGGGGAAGTTGAACAGAATTGATTGAAAATCCCTCATAGTTAACAGCATACCAGAAGTAGAATCACAACCGGAATCACCCCCCTCAGGAAAAGGAAAGAGAGTAGCGGGGTTAAGACTCAGATATCAGGCGAGAGTGACAGTATCAGGGTGCAGGAGGGAATATCGCCGGCGCAGCAGGCTCGCAGAAACGTCATGTTGTGCCAATACTCTGGGCTGCTTACCCCTACCCGTTTTGTGCAAATTAATATTTAATCAGCAGGCATCATTAGACTGTTGTTACCAATATTCTGTGTCGTTAGAGAATTGGAGGTTAAAACTTTCCTGGCATTAGTAGCTTTATCTCGTACTCAGCAAGGTCACACTCCGTCTGTGGGGTCGTCATCAACTAGAAAACCTCTAAATTAACTAGGAAATGAAAACCTGCAATCATCTGATACGGACAGTACACCTTATCTATTGTAAACTAAAATAAGCTAATGCAGCAGGGAAAAACCCGCTCCACGTTTAAACTGCATAGAGTTGAACATTTTTTTTTTTTTTTTTTATTCCTCTCAGCATGGTTAAAATATCTGATCTGCACGGTCATAGGAAAAAAAGAGGAACTAATTTAATCTTTCCAGTTTCTCCTTCTCATCTGCGTCCTGCTTCCCCTTTTTTTTGTTTTTTTTCCTTTTTCCCACATAATAAACATAATACGGGATATTTTAAAGCTCACTTTTTTTCTTAACACTTAACACTTAACTCTACCCGGCGCCGTAGCACTCTGTCCTGCAGAGCAATACTGATAGAATACGTAGCCTCTCTCTCTCGAGAATATTTCGTATATAAATATTTTTCGCTAAAATAATAAAACATTAGGGCGTTAGCAAAAACTCCCTCCCTAAATATAGATAAACGATACTACCTACAAGAACAATCACTCCGCATACGTACATCTTGTACTTCACATAAACACTACGACAGTAA
Source organism: Leptobrachium leishanense (assembly GCA_009667805.1). NCBI lineage: Eukaryota > Metazoa > Chordata > Amphibia > Anura > Megophryidae > Leptobrachium > Leptobrachium leishanense. Next base: position 18,816 of record RXON01004264.1, on the reverse strand, counting down.
ACAACGCATAGTCTCTTGGCAAACAACCAACCATGGAATCATATCTCAAACAAAGCAGTTGTCATGTCTCACCTGTCTATTCTGCTTTTGGCATACCGTGCTTCACATCTCTGACATACATACATACATGTCCTTCTTATTGCTCTTTACTGGCAAGCAACCTATAGTTGCCATCTCTAGGCTTTCCTAACCTCTTCTCACATTGACTCATAAACTATCATCCGCATCTTATAGATTATCAGATGCTGCTTTAAAATAACTTTCATCCCACTTATAGAAAATTCATCATTTTGTTTGCATCCATTTACACCAGTCGGAACAGGCGTCCCTGTCCAACCGCGATTAAATCTATACCTTTTTATTGACTCATACTCTATACACATACACATATACATCCATATACACAAATACACACACTATATACACAAATATATATATATTGGTTCAATGGCCAGACATCATCTTGGTGGAAAGGCTTAAGCCAGGGATAGTGGGTCGTGGGAAATTATCAGATACAATGGCAGTATCCCGTTAAAGGCCATTGGCGGCATCCGGGCTTTGGGTGGGGGCCGTCACCTGCGGGGTGCTTTACAATCCCGTTTGAAATGACCGGACTCTCCACAAGTAAAACAGGTTCTTGGTGGACGTCCCCCCTCCCCACCAGGCTCCCCTTCCACGGTGTCTGCCGTTTTTCTGAGAGTGGGCTGCTGTGTCCAGGTGACATTATTCTTGGGAGTCGGGGGTATGTCTTGGGTGTTTTGGTGGAAAGGACATCTGGTGTCGGTTTGGTGGGGTGGGAAGGTCATGAGATCTTGGTGCTGGGGTGGAAAAGTCATGGGCTGGCTATGGGTGACCTGGGGTGTGGTTGCAAGTAACCCTATGTGGGACGTTAGGGAATCATCAGTACGATTTACTGAGTCATAAGAATGACTGGAGAAAGGTAGTTGACCCAGGTCACCGGTCCGGTCTATCGTTTTGAGAGTGGTATCTAAATTGGGCAAATGAGGCATTATAGGTGATATAGTCGGTGTCTGACTTGCGGATGCTGGTGGGAATGGGGCAGAACTAGGTGTGTAATATGCTCCATCTGTACTTAAAACAGGGTAAAGACTTGTGGGGGCTGTTTTTGGGACGTTGTCGTTTGGGTTGGGGTATTTTCTTTTTGGATACCTCACCATAGGAAGGAGGCTCAGATCTTGGGGTGAGATAATAGTAATTAGTTTTTCCTTTCGTCTTATCTATTGTTTCTATCCACCCCTCGTTCTCAATCTCTTTTGCAACTCTATACCATGCTTGTTCTACATTCCATAAACCATTATCAATCAACATTCCTTTCTTATTTCTACATTCCATAAACCATTATCAATCAACATTCCTTTCTTATTCTTCAACACATGTTTCCATTCTTCTACTTGTAATCTGGGATTATCTAATTCGCAAATCCTGCCTAAAATCTTTAGTTTTGTCACATTTCTTTTGCCTGTCCTTTCCTCAACCAACCTGCATGGTGACAACCAACCAGTATGGCTACTCTGTTCATTTCCCATTCTCGATTGTTAGCTTTGTTTTCCTGGTCACTCTTCAATTCATGTAGTTTATCAACAGTCAGAAATGAGGATAGACCTACAGTCAGGTCCAGAAATATTGGGACATTGACACAATTCTAACATCTTTGGCTCTATACACCACCACAATGGATTTGGAATGAAACAAACACAATGTGCTTTAAATGCAGACTGTCAGCTTTAATTTGAGGGTATGTACATCCAACTCAGGTGAATGGTGTAGGACTTACAGCAGTTTGCAGATGTGCCTCCCACTTTTTAAGGGATCAAAAGTAATGGGACAGAATAATAATCATAAATCAAACTTTCCCTTCTTAATACTTGGTTGCAAATCCTTTGCAGTCAATCACAGCCTGAAGTCTGGAACGCATAGACATCAGCAGACGCTGGGTTTCATCCCTGGTGATGCTATGCCAGGCCTCTACTGCAACTGTCCTCAGTTCCTGCTTGTTCTTGGGGCATTTTCCCTTCAGTTTTGTCTTCAGCAAGTGAAATGCATGCTCAATGGGATTCAGGTCAGATGATTGACTTGGCCATTGCATAACATTCCACTTCTGTCCCTTCAAAAACTCTTTGGTTGCTTTTGCAGTATGCTTTGGGTCATTGTCATCTGCACTGTGAAGCGCCGTCCAATGAGTTCTGCAGCATTTGGCTGAATGTGAGCAGATAATATTGCCCGAAACATTTCAGAATTCATTCTGCTGCTTTTGTCAGCCGTCACATCATCAATAAATACAAGAGAACCAGTTCCATTGGCAGCCACACATGCCCACGCCATGACACTACCACCACCATGCTTCACTGATGAGGTGGTATGCTTAGGATCATGAGCAGTTCCTTTCCTTCTCCATACTCTTCTCTTCCTATCACTCTGCTACAAGTTGATACTGGTCTCATCTGTCTATAGGATCTTGTTCCAGAACTATGAAGGCTTTGTTAGGTGTTGTTTGGCAAACTCTAATCTGGCCGTCCTGTTTTTGAGGCTCACCAATGGATTACATCTTGTGGTGAACCCTCTGTATTCACTCTGGTGTAGTCTTCTCTTGTTTGTTGACTTTGACACACATACACCTACCTCCTGGAGAGTGTTTTTGATCTGGCCAACTGTTGTGAAGGGTGTTTTCTTCTCCAGGGAAAGAATTCTTCGGTCATCCACCGCAGTTGTTTTCCGTGGTCTCCTGGGTCTTTTGGTGTTGCTGAGCTCACGGTGTGTTCCTTCTTTTTGAGAATGTTCCAAACAGTTGTTTTGGCCACGCCTAATGTTCTTGCTATCTCTCTGATGGGTTTGCTTTGTTTCTTCAGCCTAATGATGGCTTGCTTCACTGATAGTGACAGCTCTTTGAATCTCATCTTGAGAATTGACAGCAACAGTTTCCAAATGCAAATAGCACACTTGAAATGAACTCTGGGCCTTTTATCTGCACATTCTAATTGGGGTATTGAGGGAATATCACACACCTGGCCATGGAACAGCTGAGAAGCCAATTGTCCCATTACTTTTGGTCCCTTAACAAGTGGGAGGCACATCTGCAAACTGCTGTAAGTCCTACACCGTTCACCTGAGTTGGATGTACATACCCTCAAATTAAAGCTGACAGTCTGCAGTTAAAGCACATTGTGTTTGTTTCATTCCAACTCCATTGTGGTGGTGTATAGAGCCAAAGATGTTAGAATTGTGTCGATGTCCCAATATTTCTGGACCTGACTGTAGATCCGACTGACTTTCTACTGACTGGAACAGAGAAAGTGAAGAGTGTGGTGTGTGTGCGCACTGGAAAGCACTGCTCAACTACCATAGATAATAGAGTACAGCGCGACCTGAATATAACGCGATGGTTAGATTTATTATGGAAATGAGAGAATACTGAAGACTCGACTATAACGCGAGGAACAAAATTTTACTGTACCGGTAAACCATTAAAATCCTTCCCGGTTCTCTTAACACAAGTCGGGCTACCCCTCAGGCCAGGATGTACTGCTCTTGAATGATTGCAGTTGTTATCAAGTATAAAGTCACCGGCCACCTGTCTTCTTTACTAGCGATTTAGATGGGCGGCGGAGGCGAACGAGGTAAATGATTGCCTTAAACAGAGAGTGATGGATCCCACCTCTCCTGAGTCTGGGAGTTCCTGAAGTGTTTGCAAGCATCAGGGAGCCCGCCATTCACTTCAGCGAAACTACCGGAACTCCCGGGAGACCTGAGATCTAAAGTGAGGCAAGTTGTTGGTTTTTTTTTTTTTTCTTCTTTTTTTTTTACACGCGATGCAGATGTCTCTAATATAACGCGACCCCTCCAATTTTAAGGTAAAATTTTGTCGCCGAAATCTAGCTGTATATTCTAGTATCTACAGTACAACAAATGTCAAAGAGGGATGCCAGCTGCAGTGTACTTAACGTAGTGGTTGGGCAATTCCTCTAATTTACACCTAAACATGTATTATGTTCTCTAAATAAAAAAATAATAATTTTTTTTCAAAATATTTCATTTTAAATAAAATGAAAAAGTTTATAAATTTAGAATTTTCCATGCATGTATAAATTATCTTAGAACTACATTTACAATGATGTTTTGAACCTAAATTACATTATTAAATTCATACGACTGTGGAGCCTTTTTCTGAAAATGTTTTAACTCTTTAATTTACATTTCAGTAAATTCGAGTTCTGTCTGCTTTCACTGAGTAATATGTTTATATGTCTATATCTGGTGTAGATGTCCTTCATCCTGTTTTACATTAGTAGAAAGCAAGTTTACAATCAGTGTTAGGCTGGGTTCACACCACAGCGTAGCGCTGCGTCGCGCAATGCGCGCGTTTTTTTTACGCGCGTACGAAAAACGCGCGAACGTGCGTTGCAGCGCGTTCGCGGCTATGATATGGCTGCGAACGCGCGGCTATATGCAGAAAAGAAGCTCCCAGACTTCTTTTTGCGTCGGCCGTTTATCAGCGCGTTCATGCGAGCTGAGAAACGGCCAGGTGTGACATGCCCACATAGGGAATCATGGGATGTCACTGTTTGAGCATTTTACAGTGCGCAGGAGCGCGCTGTAAAACGCTTAGGTGTGAACCCAGCCTAAGAGGGTGAACAAACTAAATGAAGTGAGGAAATAGAAACATAGAAACATAGAAAAATGTCGGCAGATAAGAACCTTTCGGCCCATCTAGTCTGTCCAATTACATGGATACTTTACCTGGATTTATCTTTTGTTTAGGATAGACTTATGCCTATCCCATGCTTGCTTAAATTCAATTACTGTTTTGGCCTCTACCACTTCTACTGGAAGGCTGTTCCATGTATCCACCACCCTCTCAGTAAAATAATGCTTCCTGATGTTACTTTTAAACCTTTGCCCCTCTAATCTAAAACTATGTCCTCTTGTTTTGCTACTTTGTTTCCGTTTAAATATACACCCTTCCTCTACCTTCTGGATTCCCTTTACGTATTTAAATGTTTCTATCATATCTCCTCTGTCTCGTCTTTTTTCCAAGCTGTACATGTTAAGATCATTAACCTGGTAACTTTTCTCCTTCAAGCCGTACACCATTTTAGTAGCCCTTCTCTGAACTCTCTCTAAGATGTCTATATCCTTCTGGAGATACGGTCTCCAGTACTGCACACAGTACTCCAAGTGAGGTCTCACCAGTGCTCTGTACAGTGGCATGAGCACTTCCCTTTTCCTACTGCTAATTCCTCTCCCTACACAACCAAGCATTCTGCCAGCATTTCCTGCTGCTCTATTACATTGACTACTTACCCTTAGATCCTCTGAAATAATAACCCCTAAATCCCTTTCCTCAGATGTTGAGGTTAGGACTGTATCAAATATTCTATATTCAGCCCTAAATACCATAAAATAAATACCAGCCAGTTGGTAAAAAGCAAAGTTTCTGGAAGAACTGAGTATACCCAAAAATGAACGAAGACCAGTGCGTTCTGTATAGCCGCAATCAAAATGGTTTTGTTGCACTTGAACCTAGTTTTTACTGACTTCTAGTTTTTATGGTAACATATAGCAGCCACAACCCGTATTCTCTACATTACTTTCAGTTTAAAACCAGTTTTCTCTACAGCTTTCTGTCAGAACTAGGGGTTAATAAGCGGAAGTGGGTAAAACTAGCCGAGACAATGGAGCTTTGCAACCTTTTAGTTCTAACTAGTTGCAATGGATGTTCTACACCAACATTCAAAATTGGCATCGAATTTCACTGGTGAATTTCAATGTATGTGCAATTAGTCTACTCACAAAGCTGTCAATTGCGAATTGATGGCGAAATATGGTGCAATTCAAAGGCACCAATATTTATTACGTTGAAACCTATTGGATTCGCATGTTTAAACACCGAAAATAAGGGCATTTTGACGAAAATTCAGCGTTCTGTGACTAGACAAATCTAAGTTTGCAATGTGACAAAGTACTGTTTCAATTTGAGACCATTTTTTTTTTCTCCAAAAACCTTTTTTAAATCTTTACAAATTGTAATAGCTTTTAAAAAATAGACGTTTTTAAACTTGATAAATTTTTATTTTTTAAAGGACCCTCTTTATTTTTAAAATCTGTTTTAATTTGTAACATTTTTAAAATTTTTACTAAAGTTTATTCTTTTTTTAAGGACCTTTTTTTATTATTTGGACACCTTTTTACAAAGTTTTTGTTGATTTAACCCCCCCCCTCTCTCTCGTGTGCAACACCCCGGTGAATTCCAGTTTGGCAATTTCAAATTTCAGCAAAATACAGTTACCATTTCAATAAATGGTGAATTCACAGAATTTTCAGTGAAATGGAATCGCCGAAATGAACTGCAAAGTGCCTACAATGTCAGTGCTTTGTGAATAGACCCCTAAAGAGTCTCTAAGGAGCCTTGAGTGAACTAGTTTTTACTAGTTAATTGCAACGTTTACAATTAACCTGAGAGTCAAAATGAGAATAAACATCAAAACCAAAAACATGAGGTGTAGAGGGACCTGCAGAAAAAAATGCTTACAATCTAGAGTGTTAGATTACAATATTACCCATGTATATAAAAAATATGCGTCCACGTGGAACGCTTGATTGAGACAGGCGACGCGATAGGCAAGTTGTGTTTTTCTTACTGTATTTAAACATGCCGCTAGTATATGTTGTAACCTTGATAATGGCTCCAGAGAGAGCCAAACGTCAGTCTTCATTTTTAATATGCTATAAACTTATTTTATTTTTCGAGTCAAACTCCTTCAACCTCCTAGCTTTAACTGAAACCTGGCTAACTCCCTCTGACACGGCCTCCGTTGCTGCTCTCTCACATGGCGGTCTACACTTGAGCCATACCCCCAGACCGGGTGAGAGAAATGGTGGCGGGGTCGGACTCCTGCTCTCTCCCACCTGTACCTACCAGCATCTCCCTCCACCCCCATCCCTCTCCTTCTCCTCCTTCGAGACACACTGCATCCGCCTGTTCTCTCCTCTGGCTCTCAGGATGGCAGTCATCTACCGCCCACCGGGACCAACCTCCCAGTTCTTTGACCACTTTGCTACCTGGCTTTCTCACTTCCTGTCTTCTAATCTTCCATGCTTAATTCTCGGACTTCAACATTCCCATTGACGATCCTTCGCCCCTGCTGCCTCCAAACTTCTTTCACTCACGTCCTCCCTTGGACTCACACAATCCTCCTCCTCCTACCCACCGCGATGGTCACGCTATTGACCTTGTCTTTTCCAACCTCTGCTCCATTTCTGAGTTCAACTGTCGCCCTTTCCCCATCTCGGACCACCACCTTCTCTCTTTCAACCTATCTGGACTTCCTAAACACCCTGCTCCCCCACCCCGCACACACACTCGCAGAAATCTACATGCTGTGGACCCCCATCAATTCTCCAACCTACTTCACCACCTCCCTCATACCTCATCCTTCACCTGCCCTGATGCTGCCACTAATCACTACAACACGACGCTTATCTCTGCTCTAGACACTCTTGCTCCTCTTCGACTCTGTAAGGCCCCACACCGCCAGCTTCAGCCCTGGCACACCCTCCAGACTCGCTACCTGCAAAGATGCTCCCGCACCGCAGAGCGTGCCTGGAGGAAATCCCGCTCTGAAGCTGATTTTGTTCACTTCAAGTTTATTCTCCGGTCATACACCTCTGCCCTCCACTTGGCCAAACAATCCTTCTTCTCATCTCTTATATCTACGCTGTCCTCCAACCCTAAACAGCTCTGGTCCACCTTCAACACCCTCCTCTACCCACCTGCACCTCCCCCCACAGCTGCCTTCAGCGCTCAAGACCTGGCAGACTACTTCCTCAGTAAAACTCTAACTATCAGAAGTAACATCCCAACACAAGATAGTTATCTGCCACCTCCACTCCCACAGGTCCCCTCTGCCACCCTCTGCCGCTTCCTCCCAGCCACTGAGGAGGAAGTCAATTCCTTATTGTCCTCCTCACATCTCACCACGTACCTGCTCGACCCCATTCCCTCACATCTAATTCCTCCCCTCTCCTCCTCCCTCACCCCTGCTCTCACACACATCTTCAACCTATCTCTCTCCACTGGCTCCTTTCCATCCGCCTTCAAACACGCGCTAGTTACCCCTTTACTAAAGAAACCATCCTAGATCCCAACTCTCCATCCAATTACCGCCCTGTATCCCTGCTTCCCTTCACATCAAAGCTCTTAGAAAAACTAGTCTTCAACCGCCTCTCCCTCTTCCTGTCCTCCAATTCCCTACTTGACCCCCTGCAATCTGGCTTCCGTCCCCTACACTCAACTGAAACTGCCCTCACCGAAGTCACCAACGACCTCCTAACTGCTAAAAAACACGGCCACTATTCTATTCTCATCCTGCTTGACCTCTCGGCTGCTTTTGACACTGTTGACCACCCCTCCTTCTACAGACCCTCAACTCTCTGGGTCTCGGTGACACTGCACTCGCTTGGGTCGAATCCTATTTATCCAACAGGTCCTTCTGTGTGTCCTTTGCTGGTAACTCCTCCTCCTTCATTGCCTCTATCTGTTGGTGTACCTCAAGGCTCTGTCCTTGGTCCTCTGCTCTTTTCCATCTACACCTCCTCTCTGGGCAAAATCATCAACAGCTTTGGCTTTAATTACCACCTCTACGCTGATGACACTCAGATCTACCTCTCTACCCCTGATCTCTCTCCCCCTGTCCTTTCAAAAGTCAGTGACTGTTTATCTGGCATCTCCTCCTGGATGGCCTCCCACCACCTAAAGATCAACATGTCAAAGACTGAACTCCTACTTTTTCCTATCTCCAATGCCTCCCCACCTCCTGACTTCTGTATCACGGTGGAGGGTATCACCATCTCCCCATCAAACCAAGTTCGCTGCCTTGGAGTTACACTTGACTCTGCTCTTTCCTTCATCCCCCACATCAAGTCTCTTTCCTCCTCCTGCCGATACCAACTGCGTAATATTTCCAGAATTCAGCCATTTCTTACCGCTGTCACCACAAAACAACTCCTACACGCCCTGGTAATCTCCCGACTCGACTATTGCAATAATCTCTTATCTGGCCTCCCTCTGTCTCGCCTCTCCCCCCTACAATCCATCCTGAACGCCTCCGCCAGGCTAATTCACCTCACCCGCCGCTCTGTCTCTGCCGCTCCCCTCTGCGAGTCCCTTCACTGGCTCCCCATCCACTGCAGAATTAAGTTCAAAATCCTTATCCTTACCTACAAAACCCTCACTAACTCAGCTCCCCACTACCTGTCCTCACTAATCACCAAATACACCCCAGCCCGCTCCCTAAGGTCAAACAGTGACCTGTGCCTAGCTTCTCCCCGCATCACCTCTTCCCATGATAGACTGCAGGATTTCTCACGCGCAGCCCCCACTCTCTGGAACGCTCTCCCTCGTACTGTCAGACTTTCCCCTAACTTCTCTTCCTTCAAACGCTCCCTGAAAACATTCCTATTTAGGGAAGCCTACCACCCAACTCCCTGACGCAACCATCAATCACTCTCACCTTACAGTCCTCTCCTCCTGTTTCCAACCCCAACCCTCCCAGATTGTGAGTTCCTACGGGAATAGGGCCCTCATCTCCTCCTGTACTGTTTGTCAAATGTTGTTCAATGTATTGTAACCCTGTCTATACTGTGCTTATTGTACAGCGCTGCGGAATATGCTGGTGCTTTATAAATAAAGAATAATAATAATAATAATAATAATAATAATAATAAAAGCCATTTTCTCTTTGCATATACCTATTCACCATTTTTTGGCTTTGCACCGCATGGATATACGTATTACTTTTTGAAGGTGTAGCAGGATCATACAGTGGCGTAGCGTGGGGGGGGCTGGGGGGGCCGTGGCCCGGGTGCAGTTTTGTTAGGGGCGCTTTTGCGCCCCTAAAACTGGCCCGCGGGTTGAGGGGACCCAGAAGATGCCGGGCAGCGGGAGTGCCTGCCCGCCGCCCGGTCCTGAACAGTCCGTCCTGTTCTTGAAGGGATGCGGCTGCGTGCAGGCGTGCGCAGGTCACGCGGTCCGGCTAATCAGGTGGTACTGAGTCTCTGTACCACCTGATTAGCCGACCGCGTGACCTGCGCACGCCTGCACGCAGCCGCATCCCCTTCAAGAACAGGACGGACTGTTCAGGACCGGGCAGGCACTCCCGCTGCCCGGCATCTTCTGGGTCCCCTCAACCCCTGCCGGAGCAATATCCAGGTGAGAGCTGGGGGGCAAATCCATGTGTGAGCTGGGGCAATATCGATAACGTGTCCACAGGTTGGGGGGGGGCGCACAATTCTTGGCTGGCCCCGGGCGCTGACAACCCACGCTACGCCACTGGGATCATAGGTTTAATATATATATTCACGAGTATAGCCGTACGTAGTGATACCTTTTTTATTAGACTAACGTAACATTTAAAAGACAAGCTTTCGAGGAGGATTACGCTCTTCCTCAGGTCTGGAAGCTTACTGATCAGTTCCTAGAATTAAACATTAGGACATAAAGGGTCTCATGGGTGGGGGGTTAGATGTCATAAAGAGTGAGAGTCAAATGGTATGTTAAAAATGGGAAAATGAACGCATGAGGGATCTTGGGCACATAATAAATCAACAGAGATAAGATCATACAACTTGAATGGAAAAGAGAAAAAAAAAACATAAAACAGTGAAGACTGAAAGAGACCTGAATAAAAAAACCAAAAGAAAGAAAAAAAAACAAACAAGCATCAGCCAGAATTTTGAATGTTATGTGACGTTATGATAATGGGTTAAAAACCCCAGAGTCCACCTTGAGCCCAGCATATATAGTGTTAAAATATGTGGGGGGGGGGTGGCCGGCTGCTGAGGAGAGAGGACGCGTGTCTGTGGAGCTCCGACCCGTCCTCTCTCTAAGGGATCTTTAAGACCCCTTTTTGCTGCTGGAAACTACTTGTTGAGAGCCCTGAGTGGCTGGCCATCGGGGTGTGCTGTCCGGGGCCCGTTTTGCCCCCCCACCGGACCGGAGATCGCCGGGCATTATCTCGATGGCTTTCGTTGATGGCGGCCATCTTGGGTCCTACCCCCTGGACTCTGCTACCACCTTGTTATGCCCTCCTGTGGATGTCTTGGTAACCAAGCCCGGGACGCGGGCTGTGGGGATGGAGGGCCTCCGTCTCCGGTTCGCGGCTTGGGACGGAATGCTGAGGAGGGATGAGGCTGAGTCTGGGGGCTGGGTCGCTCCCCCTCCCCACACTGCAGTGAAGATGGATGTGCTTGCAGGCCTTGAGGCCTGTCTAATGTTGGATGGATGTGCTTGCAGGCCTTGAGGCCTGTCTAACGTTGCTGGAGGGGGACGACCGGAGCCCTCTTATGAAGGGGACGTGGCGCCGGATGATGGCCATGCTGCGGGGCTGCAGAGCGCCGCTGACCTCTTGCCCGTGCACATCGGATGATGCCTTCACCTCTACCAGCTGTCGGGGACCTGGCGGCCATTGGTGAAGATACGGAATTCCGGGCTGGGGTTTTAGCTGTTTCGACGTGGTCCGATCATCCACTGAGGAGAGGGTCCCCGGAGCAGGACCTGCTGGCGCCTGCTGGATTGGAGGTCAACTTGGTGGTCTCTATCCTGGAGAAGCCAGACGTCTCTGTAAAGTTTGCGGTGGAGGAGCTGCCGTGCTGCGCGGGATTGTCTGTGAAGGAGCTGCAGTATCGACCTTGGTCCCGTGGAGTCACTCCGGTTATGGATGGAGTGCTCTGGAGTGTGATGGTCGAGCAGACACCTCGGGAGAAGGTCAGACTCGGAGGGGTTCATCAACCGATCCTCCTCCTGGATACCGGATGAAGCATTTCCCCAGCATTACTGTGGATCCAAGGCCTGACCCCCTTTATTTTCTAACCCCCACTGTGCGATATTTCTTTATTACCCACCTTACCCATAAGCTGATGGCTCTGTCTACGACGGTTTTAGCGTCTCCCCTTTCCCTTCCCCTTTGAGTATAGCTGTTTTGAGTATTTTTCCCCTTTTATATCCCCTTTGCAGTCTCCTATTACTCCTAACTGTGCTTAGAAGACCCTAGAGTTTTATCGTATCCCTTTCCACGTTGGTTTTATGTTGTTCAGAGATGCTTCGGACATTATTATTTTTTTTTTCCCAGCTGACATTCCCCCGATGAGGATAAATCTGAGACTTTTTGTTTTCTTTTACTTTTATTTTTCATCCTTCTGAAGCATTTTTGATGACTTTCGTTATAACCTCCCCCACCCCTTATTTTCCAAAACTCTGCAGATTTTTTCATATGACCCCCCCCCCCTTATGTTGTTTCCTTAGGTCACCTTGAGTTGAAACTTAATAAAAATTTATTTACAAAAAAAAAAATCTGATAATTTTCATTTCATATGTTTTGTATTCACTGTGGTCTTTAACCCCTTAGTGACCGGGCGGTTTTACACAAATCCGTCTTTTAGTGACCGCTGCTGTTTTTACGTTTCTGCGCTGTTAGTGTTTAGGTCAAATTTTCCTCTTACTCGTTTATTCAACCCACACATATTATACACCCTTTTTCCCGCCATTAAATGGACTTTCTAGAAATTTCCATCATATCGAATAATTTACTATAAAAAAAATATGAAATATGAGGAAAAAAATGGTAAAAACACACTTTTTTGTAATTTAATCCCCAAAATCTACAACCACCCAAACGACCCCGGCTAAATAGGTTCAAAATTTGTCCCGAGACTAGAAATACCCAATTTTTACATGCGTTTGCTTTTTAACCCCTTCACTGCTGAGACAGTTCACCTATGTGCGCTGCGCTCATTCTGACCATTTTGTGCTAATTATTTTTAGATGACAGCCTAGGTCCTATTTAATTAAACCCCCCCAGACAAAAAAAACTTTTAAAAAAAAAACATTTTTTTATTTTATTTAATTTTTTTATTATTTCTTTTTTATAAAAATTTTTTTAAATTTTTTTTAAAAACCAAACCTGGTCATGTTTGGTATCATTTGAAAGGCCATAATCAGGCCTTTCAAATGATGGCAAATATGACCATCTAGCTGCCATGGATCGGGAGATAAAGGGATCATTAGGATCCCCTTATCTCTACATGGCAGCTAGAGGGTTAACTGGCCCACTGACATCCTCACACATATGGTGAGGTTGTCAGTGGGTGGGGGGGGACCTGGAGGCTTGGCTGACATCCAAGATGTCAGCCCCCCTCCAGGTTTGAATCGCGTTTTGGTGCCAATTGGCGCCGCAACGTGATCCGGCGGCGAAACGGTTAATGCCATTCACCGCTGGAAAGGGGAGGCTCTCCAGCGGTGCAAACGGCATCTCCCTGGCTTCAATGGTTGGGGAGATAGAGGGCTCCGAAGGAGCCCCCCCTCCCCTCCATTGAAATCCATGGGGACGCCTGCTGATGACGTCACCACGCAGCGTGGCGACGTCATCAGCCTCGCCTGCCCATGTAAATCACATGGGCAGGCTTCCTCCCTGCCAGATCGCCGTGGGATCCGGCGAGGGAGGTGAGTATCGGGCGGGAGGGGGATTAGGCGCCGCTGACATACCCTGTACGTCCGCGGGTCTAAGGGAGACCTGTGGACAGGACGTACAGGGTACGTCAGGGGTCCTTAAGGGGTTAAAACATCCTTTGAGAATTTTAATTTTGAAGTTTTGGATGGAGTGGCCTGTTAGATTGAAGTGGTGTCCCACCGGGTTACAATATGTATGTTCCTGGTGGTTCTTGATGGAGTGTCTGTGCTGGTTCATCCTGAGATTTAGTTAAGGGCTGCTATATTGGTGAAACCAGCCTTAATCACACGCCGTGCATTGGATCATGTATAGCACATTGGCAGACGTGCAAGGGTACGAGCCCTTGATGTGTGTGGCGTTGTGCCGTGCAGTGCTGCTGTCACATATGTGTTGGCACAGTTTGCAGCAGGATTTGTTGCAGCGTTTGGTTCCATTCTGTATGTCGTCCTGTTCCTGAGTGAGTTTGCTGCGGACCAGTTTTTGCCTCCGGTTTGGGGGTTGCTTGAATGCCAGTAAGGGGGCTGTGGGAATATTTCTTTGAGCGCAGGGTCCTCTGTGACCGGTGGCTGCCAATCTTTGATAATTTTGCGAATTCCCTCGAGTCGGGTTATAGGAAAGAACTAGAGGGATCCGTGTGGTGATTGTCTTTTCTTTGTAACGCTGTTCGCGTGGTGTTTTCAGGGCAGATTTGATTTTTTTTTTTTTGAGATTGTCCTTTCCTTGTAGCCCTTCCGCTGGAATGATGCAGATAGTTTGTTCAGGTGTTCATCCCTGTCCCCAGTGTCAGAGCAGATTCGATGGTACCGGATGGCCTGGCTGTAGATGATGCCTTGTTTCGTGTGGTTGGGAAGGGATGAAGGGATGAAAGCTGGTCTTGTGGAGGTAGCTGTGATCTGTGGGTTTCCTGTACACAGATGAGTGCAGCGTGCCGTTGGCAGCTGATATGGTGCAGTCCAAGAAGCTCACTTATATATACACTGTACAGCAGCTAGCTCAAAGTGTTAAACAGGTGTATTGATTTTAAACATTTCCAAAAAAAAAGGTACAATGCAGTGCTTATCTGTAACCCTTTGTTAAATCTGAGAGTCCGTCTGAAAAGCTACGTGGAGTTTAATTGTTCTTAATCAGCTGTAAGGTGCTTTTTTTGCTTGTCAACCACTTAAGCATACCCAAGGAGACAGAAGGTGGCTGCTGCAGCGCTATAACACAGTTCCTTGAAGTAAGGTAGGCTACGAGTCAAATTTTTTATTTTAGATATTTAATGCTAAGATTTGATCTAATTTTCTTTATAACTTTGTAACAAATGCGAAAAAATAACTATCCAGTCTATTTAAGTATTTCAGAGAGAATTTGCTGATAAACGGAAGAATTTGTAAGCCATGACACGTTTTTATATAGTCTCCATTAATATAACCATTTTGGAGGACGATTGTATGGGCAGTCATTAACCCCTTTGCTGTTAACACTTTTTCAGACATTGGCAGTGTCTGTATTGAAACCCTAATTTCAGCCAACTATCTGTAAGATATCCACACTATATATATTTTTTTATTTTTTTTGTTACAGAAGACCCTCCTCTATCCAAAAATAAATTTAGTTTGCCATTTCCATTTTTTTCATATTTCAAAATATTGATCATTCTAATGGGCCAAAAAAGTGAAATTTTTGGGTCATTCTGACTGTGCATCCTAAAAAGCCGCAAAGGAGTCCTTGTTCACTATATGTTTAATACAAACAGTTTAGGATTCCGCAATTAACACCACTTCATCTGTAGGGATGAGCCGAACGCCCCCGTGTTCGGTTCGACTTCGAACTCGATCTGAAATCAATGCAAGTCAATGGGACCCGAACGTTCGATTTTTAGAGTGCCCTCCAAGAGGGCATATATGCTAGATATTTGCCATAAAAGGTGTATGGGGGTCCAGGTAGTGCCCTGGGGGACAGGAAACGAGGACAAAAAATAAAAAAAAAGTTTTTAAAGGAACAGTGATTTCTCGATGAAATAAAGATTAAAAATAAAAACGAAAAATTCCTTCAAATATCGTGCCTAGGAGGTCCCCATAACCTGCTCGTGAATTGGCAGATTTGTAGGATGTATAGAAACATTTAAAGGCAAAAAAATGACAATTTAAATGACGGTAAATGGTATTCCTTTAATCGATTCATAAACAACTGCTTGGGGCGGCAGCCTGTATGAAAGAGACGACATTTTAGGACACGCAGAACAAGTTTAGTGATTTTTTTTGGGCTAAATTATGGTGAAACTTATGCAGGCTTTGGATGAAAGTAACAATACGTGCTTTAAAATTGGGCCTTTAGTGTCGGCAACAGTGCCGTCACACCGTAACCCCTCTGTGGTATTGTGGAAGAGTGCAGTGGTGGACCCTGCGGTCCAATATTAAAATGATATGAATCTGGTATAGGCGTCGGCGGCAGTGCACCCAAATATTTTACCTTTGGTGGCAGCAAGTGCCTTCACACCATAACCCTTCTGTGGTATTGTGGAAGAGTGCAGTGGTGGACCCTGCAGTCCAATATTAAAATGATATGAATCATTGAGGTGGACTGTAAAGCACTACAAGCCTGGCTGGCAGAGGACTCGGAGGATGAGGATGGCCTGGTTAGCCAATCCTGCAAATCCTCTGTATTTTGCTGCAGCATAAGACGGCCAGCACCAGTTAGAATGGACAAGCGTGCCCCTGCAGAGGATGCACGACGACCAGGGGCACTGCCTTCCGACACAGAGGCTGCTTGCCCTCTTATCTGTGTCTGGGAGCGTTTGCCTGTCCTTTTTGTTCTTTCTGACATGGTGAGTGATATATAGATTAAAGATATTCAGAAGTCTGATTCAACTCTGGTATAAAGATTGGAGATATGCATAACTGATATAAGTCGGCGATTTTACTGATATTTTCCCTGCAAGGCTGCCATGTCCTCTACTCTCTCTGATTCACTTCCTCTCCTGCAGGCTGCAACACCCTGATTACTGGCAACAGCCAGATTCAACTCTCAATACTCTCAATTACTTTGAGTGGTTACAGTTGTTACAGAAATACAATGTTCTCGAACCCAGGACATACTTGAAAACGAGAGAAATCTCAATGTATCCTTCCTGGTAAAATCCTTTTCAAATAAATAAATAAATAGATAAACAGATGAACTCTGATTAAACTGTGTTATTGTATGGTATCTAGAATTAGATCAAAGATATACAGATTTTCCAGAACAATGCTATAAGTCAGTGATACACACTGTCCCTGATAGCCTGGCTGTGCCAAGGCAGATTCAAATTTGCTGAAATGTGGTATAACTCTCTGATACACACTGATAACAGGCTGTGCCAAGACAGATTCAAATTTTCTGAACTGTGGTAGAACTCACTGATACACACGATCCCTGATAGAATCTGTGTTTGGCACTGCCAGGCTAATTCCCAGAAATCTCCAACTCACTGAAACACACTGTCCCTGATAGCCTGGCAGTGCCAATACAGATTCTAATTCCCAGAAATCCCCTACAACGTCACTGATACACCCTGACATAATAATCTCCTCTCCTCTCTGATTCACTCATGCAAATATACGCGATGGGGCTGCAGGCAGGGAAGAAGCCCTCTATAGTGTGCTGCGGGACTTAGCTCTGTGAGCCCATGATTGGGCAAATTTTGCCCAATCAGGACTCTGATCCGTGATTGGCATAGTCTTGCACCTGACCTTTGGTCAGGTGCAAGGCTGTAGCCAAAGTGCATTGTGGGCGAACACGCGGAAATGTTCGATGTTCGCCGAACGGGCAATGTTCGAATCGAACTCCGAACCGAACAGCTCATCCCTATTCATCGGCACAGGAGAACAAAAACTAAGATTCTATACTCGTTTTTGCTTGAAATTTTTATATTTTTAAGCTAAAGTTGTGTCATTTTACCCATTTGTACCATCTCATCCTTTACATAGAAGAGGCAGGATAAATTGTTAAATAAAACATTTAAACTACAAAAAAAAAACAACTTTCCCGGGGGGAGACGACTTGTGCCATTTTGATCTTGTATGTGCCTGTCGAAACTAGTTGAGAAAAGTACAGATTAACAAAATACACATCACAAAACTGCATGCCCCTCTCTCACCCTAGATAGAAATTGACTCAATTTTATCCACTTATACACGCCCTCAGTTCGTCCGTTAATTTTGACATCTGCGATTTATGTATCCCATATAAAAAATCCCATCTGAAATCAAACACAAAATCACTATAGGGGTTATTCAGAAATCACTGAAATTTCAGTGCTTTCTCGTTCGGTGCTCTTTGGCGACTTCAGTTAGCTGACCCTGCGGAGAATTCACTATTCATCGCAGGGTTCCCAAAGTGCGACAGAGGTGGAGCCGCCGAGCAGCAGGAAAAAAACAGAATCGCAGAGTTCCGTTTTGTTTTAAGGTGTTTAAACAAACATTCCTGAAAAGGTGTAGAAATAATTAAAAGTCCTAAAACAAATGGTCTGTTAAAGAATAAAAAAAAGTCTTTAAAAGAAAGTAAATCAAAAATTTCTCAAAAAAAAGCATCAAAATGTTCCAAAAAAAAAAAAAAAAAAGAGAAAATGGTTTGCTGAAAGTGAAAAATAAACTGTTGAATAAATATAATTTTATTACATGGAATCCTAAGGGATTCGCCTTCTCAAACGAGCATGCAATCTAGAACAGTGGTTCTCAACCTGTGGACCCTCAGGATCCACAATTGTCCTTGGTCATTAAGTCGCGATCCAAAAATAATTATTAGTGCCAGTATGACACTAATTAAAATATAATTTCTGAAACATTATAATTTATTCCACAAAACAACGTGCGCAATATTCTACAATGTATGCACTTTTAAAACAATTTTGTAAATAAACAGGGATTCTTTCCAAAATGGATAGTGCAGTGATCACAAAACTAGTGAAAACGAAAAGTGCTGTTGAGGGAATATGGAGGTGGTAACATTGAGTTTATATATATATATAATTTTTTAACAGCTGATAAATTCGGCGTTCTGCACACCAGAAACTCATTTGTTTCCAATCGATAGGGAAATAGTTTAGTTTCCTCCCCTATATAAGTGGGGGTTGTTTTTGTATTATGAATGTTATTTTCTACTGATGAAGCCCGTTATTCTATAGGGCGAAACGCGTCTAGCTGCTTGTTTTAACAATTTTATTTTAAATACATTTTATTCCTTACTTTATTGGAATCCTTGAGCTTTTTTCAAAAGGTTTGGCTGACGAATAAAACCTTAGAGCTTGATTACCTAGAGCCTGTTCAAAGGCTCC
>RXON01004263.1:0-24499 GCA_009667805.1 Leptobrachium leishanense | reverse complement strand
AATGAAAAATACCCAAAACTGAACAAATTGTTCCAAATGAAAAAGCGGAATGAAACAAAAAGAAAGCGAAAAAAAATGGAATAAAAATACATCAAAGTAAAAAAAACTTTTTTTTTTTTAACATTACAACTTATAGAATTCGCCTATAGGTGTTTTTTTTAAATAAAGTTTTATTGGAGGCAACAGGGTTGGTACAGATCAGAGGTAAAATAAACTGCGTCGCAGCCACGTATAAACATCAAGCTTATTCGCTAAACGGTGCATATACTACCCAAAGTGGCAACCGTCTTATAATAAACCAAGGACAGAAGAGGAGAGATAGTATGGGGGGGGGAGAAAAGGGGGATAGAAGGAGAAAGAGACAGAGGTGGGCCCGTCCCAGGCCAAAAGGGTACAGCAAGTAGAAGACCGCCGTAAGCATAGAGAGGTAAGATGGGCACAGAAAGAAGACACCGAGGACGGGATCAATACAGACCCCACCGCAGCCCCAGGTCAGAGATCAGTCAATGACTACAGTTTTGGATACAGCCACGGTCCCGAAGTCTTATCATTTGATGGTATGGTGCGGCGAACCAGGGTCGCCTATAGGTTTTAATGATAAAAAAAATCTCTGTTCTTGTTAAATATTTCTTAAACCATATATTTTTTTCACTTCCAGCAAAAGCTATTTTGTTTATTTGTTTTTCAGGATTTTTTGGCATTTTTTAGGATTTATTGGGTGAAATTTTAGGATTCTTAACTATTTTTTTTAAAGAAACAAGGCTTTTAACCCCATAGGTTTCATTTTAAAAAAATAATTGTGTCTTTAATAAATATTTCTGAAACTGTTTATTTTTTTCACTTGCAGCAAAAAGCCATTTTGGTTATTTATTTTTTAGGATTTTTTGGGGCATTTTTCGGGATTTTTGGGTGAAAGTTTAGCTAATGAATCAGATCGGAACCGATTTGAAATTATCGGATCCAAAAAACGATATCGGCCAATCCGATATGTCAGATTGGTCCGAAATTATGAATGAGGTTGAAATAACGAACGACCTGAACCGAAAAAAAAAACCTGTTTATAATGGCCCGAAATCACCCGAAACAAAGTAAAAAAGGTACAAAAAATTCCAAAAAACCCCCAAAAACTCTGTGCACAAGTCTAATGAGAAAATCAATGTTATGATCAATAGAAATAAATGAAACCAAATGAGTATATTGTGTTTAAACATACCAGAACACGTATCTACTCGTTGCTCAACATGACCAGATGATGGACTTCTGGTTTTCTAAAGAGACAAAGAAAAGTAGAGAAAATGTCAGTCACTTTGAATAAAACCTTTTAACAGCCAGAAATAATCTACAATCCAGTCGCCTTCATGACACGAGGGCAAGAAGGGCTTTTTAATCTATTATAGAGCATCTAAAGAGAAATAAAAGCTTTCACTTAATAAACTGAGGGAAGAAAAAGAAGAATTACAGCTTGTATGGAAAATGCGGCAATATTACATGCGAGTGGAGCACAGGATGGTGGAGGAGGATATTGTGCTGGTGATCTTATAGTATATAGAAATGGCTTAGAAAGAGTATATTAGTTGTCAGACGGCTGGTCAGGCTCTAAATGCTGCGTATTCACATGTCGGCTCAGTGTCAGCCTTATTGCATGTCAGCACAGGAGTCAGTATGTTAATGGGTTAAGTTCTGTTGTTTGTTATTGACGTTTACGTAAATAAATGTATATTTGAAAATAAAATTTATCTGGAAAGAAATCTCAGAGGCTTTGAAAATTTCCAGGAAATGTTACATTGAAGCCGGGGGAGTTTTGTTTGGGGGGTTTCATATAGATTTCAATAATGATTACATTTATCACGACTCTTAAATTACGAGGATTTCTCATAGTAATAATGGGCGATAATAATAATGGTATATTAACTAAACAGTGAGTAGTAATGAATGTGTAACAAACTGGCCACATTAGCTGCGGCTGAGACAATCTTCTGTTCAGCCGAGCTGGGGATTTATCTTTTCTCATTTTGGATACTGTAACCTAAATTCTGCAAGTCTTTTGGATCTGTACAGACAATGTGTGATACAGCGCGGCCCTTCTTAAAACACATTGTAGCTTTGTACACGGGTGTTTCTGCATGTGGAGGTGTATAGGGGGTGTGCATCAATCGGTACAGCAGAGCCATATACTGTATACTACAGGCTGTTATTGAGCAACACTGTTTGGATATTTGGTTGAATCTCTGCCTGGTAGAGAGATAGTTTCATGATTTAAACAATCAGGAGACTCCATCCTAATGGAATGTATCATGAAGCAATTAATAATGTATCTGGGTGAGGACATAGGGGGCTTAGAGCTAATAAGAGATTGAAGTGATAGAGGAATAAGGAGCTCCTGACTTTAAAACCTGTGCAGGGAATTCAACAAATCAGGACTTTAATTTATAATCATTTAATGCTATTGTATCACTGATGTTCAATAAATAATAATTAAATCCTGAAATATCTGCCTCCCTCCTCTCATATTAACATCATATAAAGGGCTCATTGGACCCTTACTTTTATCCCATCCTGGATTCCATTGCAGTTTGGGTTGAGGTGACAGAGCTCAGTGAATGAGATGTAGAATGAGAGATAAGAATTCATTTACTTACTCCTCTCCAAGAACGACGACTCCGGAAACAACAACACAAGCGACTTGTGCTATTACCCATATTTGCAAAAGCTCACAATCTCTGCTTCAAACTCCAAACTGCACAACAACAACAACAACAGAGCAGCCAAACACAGCCTTTTATAGCGTGCCTGTAAAGTGTGATGTCACAGTGTGCATTGTGACATCACAGTGCCAGGATTCCATGGCTTGGTGGTTTGCAGTGAGGACTGAACTATTTATATTAAATAGTATAAAGGCTTTGAAAGTTATGAAAACAAATAGAGTTTTATGTATTTAAATATCTCTGTGTGTGTTATCCATGTAATCAATATCTATTATCTAAATATTTATTACATATCAGGCATCTATCTTTCCAACAGCTATTTAATATCTATGTAATATCTATTTATCTAACATCTAGTAGCCGCCTATCCAAACTCTATCCGTCCGTCCATCCGTCTCTTTTCATTCTATCAATACGCTGCTCTACCTTTGATACATTTATATATATCTATTGTGATTCACACGTTTGTTCTAGTATCTCGTATCTCTATCTATACCTATCTCCAGCTTTCAGACTGTCAGCTGATCTTTGCGCTCCTGGAGATTTTTCTGTTAATAAATCTACAATATCATTTTTAATAGAAGATCTAATTCTATTCTCTCTCGTCCTGGTTGTATTTTTATCTCCTGTGTGTCTGGCTTCAAATATTTTATCTGCGTTCAATAAATCCTCACTTTTATTCTCTAAATCTTCTTTATTTATTGAGTTGATTCAATCCATTATTTCCCTAAAATCACCCAAACAATATCTAGAAGGATTAAGCAGGAGAAGTCACTGTGCGCCGTGTTACAAAGCTGAGGTTAACTTAACCAGAGCTGCTGGAAACGTAACAAATCCATAAAGTGTAACGGCTCTGGTAAGTTTCTAACAGCTCTGGTTAAGTTAGCAGCAGCTTTGTAACACTGCGCTAAATGTTTGTAATATTGAGCTGCTCACAATCCTTCTGATAGCGGCTGAGCTTTTCATCTGGGCCGACTGACACAGCTTTCCCTGGACTGGCTGCTATATGGACCCGATGCGGGTAAATATATATTACATGTGATACAGTGTTTGTGCAAATGTCACAAGGATTTAAACAGACACGATACAAATGTATGCGTCACACCCCAACACACATTAAACATTAATTACACATACAACAGCCCTGTAACCAGCATTGCAACAAACTGCACCTGTGTGTCCAATCAACAAAATGCAACAAAGGAATAAATCTATTAAAATATCCTCCTCCAGATAATCAGGACTTAAATTTATAATCATTTAATGCTATTGTATCACTGACGTTCAATAAATAATAATTAAATCCTGAAATATCTGCCTCCCTCCTCTCATATTAACATCATATAAAGGGCTCATTGGACCCTTACTTTTATCCCATCCTGGATTCCATTGCAGTTTGGGTTGAGGTGACAGAGCTCAGTGAATGAGATGTAGAATGAGAGATAAGAATTCATTTACTTACTCCTCTCCAAGAACGACGACTCCGGAAACAACAACACAAGCGACTTGTGCTATTACCCATATTTGCAAAAGCTCACAATCTCTGCTTCAAACTCCAAACTGCACAACAACAACAACAACAGAGCAGCCAAACACAGCCTTTTATAGCGTGCCTGTAAAGTGTGATGTCACAGTGTGCATTGTGACATCACAGTGCCAGGATTCCATGGCTTGATGGTTTGCAGTGAGGACTGAACTATTTATAGTAAAAGCAAAAAGCTTCAGGCTTAGGAGAGTTATGAAAACACAAAGTATATGCATTTAACCCCTTCACTGCTGACTGAGCCATTTCACCCCTGTGTGCTGAGCTCATGTGAAAGGCTGCCCCTTTCTCCGCTTCACTGACTATAAGTTTGCAACGTGCAATGTATGAAAAGTGCTGCCCTATTGTGTAAGTGTGAATGTTTCTGAAACGTTTAAGAGTTATAATTCTCCTAACAGGCCTTATAAAAGCAGCCTGACACAAGAATTACAGTTTTTTCATCTTCTGAGAAAATTAAAGCTAAAAGAGTTAAATAAATGCTGAGTAAATAAAGCTAATAATATATTTTAATTGTTCAATCGTTTCATTATCTTTTTTTTAAGGAGGGTTTTACCCCTCAGGGATTCTTTACTGTAATTCTCTTGGTTTTGTATCTCTTTTCTTTTTCTAATAGGGAGGGTTTCACTGCTCGTTTTATGGTAATTTTCTTGTTCTTTTCTTTCGTTTTTGTTATTAGGGAGGATTTTAACCCTCAGGGATTTTTTTTTGTAAACATATATTTTATTATTTTTCAGGTTTCAAATAAACACACAGAGAAGCATTAAACAAAGTCATCAGCTCGCAGGCTGGGCGAGAAATAAGACTATGCCATCAGGATCAGATAAAATGACAAGGTTCAACAAGCGTCGCAGCATAAGAGAAAACTTGGGGAACGAGAGGGGGGGGCAGCAGCCTCTGAACTCACAGGGTGCGATCAGAAGGGTTGGGTTAAACCTCGGTAGGTAAGGAGAGGGAGGAGGGGTACGGGAGAAAGAACAGGGCTTATAGTAGTCAGGAATAAGAGTGACCACAGTGACGCGGGGTACAGGGCGACAGGTACAAACAGAAAATAGACAGTATGGAATGAAAGTAGCAATGCTCAGTCAGAGCCAATCAGGGCCCGAAAGGCTGCTCTTCCCGACTATACGATCCAAATACTCCACGTCAAAGTGTAATGGGAAGACATGTCGGTCATAAAGTAGTAAAGTTGTTCTACATTGTGCAGGTCTTCCATTATGGAAAGTCAAAGCCGCATAGGAGGACATGACCTTTGCTTCCAGAACACGGGTATCAAGCTTTTGGCTACATTAAGGATACGGGGGCGGATGGATTTCTTGTATCCCGACGTCGTGTATTGCACATGGTGTAACAACATGGGGGCGGGAAGGAAATCGGGCGGGGGTTCAACAAACATTTGAACAATCTTATGTATCCGCTCCCAATACGGACGAATGACCGGCACGACAACTATATATGGAGGGCGGATCCGGGCGCTACTCTACAACGCCAGCAGGTATCCGATGCGCCTGGGAACATGCAGCAAAGCTGTTGGGAACGTGCGGTGACTTTTCGAATCTCTTTGAAAAACCCTGATAGTGTCCAATTGGACAATTTCTATGCATCGTATTTCTGTTAATTCTTCTGTATTTAGTGAATCGAAAGCTTTGTGAAAAGATGAATTGCCCCAAAACTGCAGATACGGTGAAACTAACCATTCGGTGGCAAATTCAGAGGTCAATGAATAACCTCTTAAATGTATATCGAGATTCTTGTGATCTAATGATCATAGGACGATGCTCTTCCACTCGACAAAGTCAAAAAGCAAAAACAATTTCTATAATTATTTACTTAATGCGGCCGAGTTAATATTCTGTAATAACAAATGTCTATAAGTAAAGAGCAGCTGAAGGCACAGATGGGGATTGAATCCATGATCTTTGGTTTACGAGACCAACACCTTACCACTTGGCCACTGTGCCTTTTGCTAAAGACTATATGCATTTTATATTTTTGTCGCAGACCCTCTGTCCACCTGTCCGGCTCTCCAGACACTTGCTCACCAAGATCGGCCCGGCCGTCGAATCACTAACTGATTCGATACCTCGAGCGGCCGATCCGCTCTTTCTGGCTGCTGCTCTTCACTGATGGACTTATTGAAAGAACCGCTTAGTGTTTTCCCAGGTTAAATGGCTGTAGCTCTGAATGAGACACCAGGCAAACTGTATGTTCAAACAGGAGACTGTTCTATTCACTACAAAAACACAGGTATTTATGGTACAGCCTTCAAACTTCCCTCAGCAACAGATAACAGGGTGAAGCACACAAATTTGCAATCAGTGATCATACACAGTAATTTACATAAACCATTGTCCCAATAAATCAGATCAGGACAGTGTTTGCCTGAGACAAGGGTTGAAAGCTTTGTAAAGAGATGAACTGCTCCAATATTGCAGATGCGGTGAAATTCACCATTCGGTGGCAAATTCGGAGGTTAGTGAATAACCCCTTAAATGTATATTGAGATTCTTGTGATCTAATGATCATAGGATGGTGCTCTTCCACTCGACAAAGTCAAAAAGCAAAAACAAGGGGGGGCGTGGCCAACTACCAGCGGAGGTGGATGTGCTTTGTTGGAGCTCCGCACGTCTGCCGACATTAGGGACCTCCAGCCAACATTTAAAAGAGAATTTTTTTACTTTAAAGGTTCCAGGGTGGCTGGCCAACGGACTAGAGCTGTCCGGAGACCGTCTTGTCCCCCTCTCCGGACCAGCGACACCCCCCCACGTATCTGCGGAGCTGGACCTGCCGGCGGCCATCTTGGGGCCTGGGCTTCCACGCCTTCATGTGCTGGTCCTTCCTCGGCCCCCTTCTTGAGGTTCCAGGTGGCGGCGGGCCATGAGGATGGAGGGCAGCTGTCCTGTGGTTGCTGCTTCTGGGGCCACGGCAGAGCTCGTGGGGGTGGATGCGGACTGGCGACGGCTGGCCTGCCCACCCACCGAACGCTGGGAGCCGTGTTGGAGGACATCGAGGCGTGCCTTGCGTCACTGCCCGGAGACGAAGAGAGCCCGCTTACGCGGTGTATATGGCGCCGGCTGATGAAGGTTCTGGAGAGGCGAGGGGATGATGAGCAGAAAATGGGAGACGAGACCGACGTCCCCATGCTGAGAAGCTGCAGTGGTACGAGTCCCCCGCCCGGGATGAAGCTGACGGAGTTTGGAGGGACACTGGATGTGCCTGATGGCAGGACCGTAGAAGACTGCGACATGGAGGGTGACCCGGACCCCCGGCGAGTACAGCTTACCTTGCGGGAGTCAATAAACAAAGAGGATAGTGTAGCGCTAATGAATAGATCGATAACAGGAAGATCGCTTATACACCTAATGGCCCTTGTTACTCAACCATCACAGAAGTAGACAAAAAATAAAAAAGGGTGTAGCGATATCAATGTCCTTCACAGAAAACAATGTCCCGTTTGTGATCTTTTATCTCCAAGTTCTTTTCTTGTGATGTTCCTCAGAAAAAACACAGAGAATAGATCATAGTGCAACCTGTATGAAATATCATATATATAAAATCAAAGTGATAGCACTCACATGCGTAAGAACCCTCCTGGTTCTAGGTATTATTTATTTATTTATTTATTTATTTATTTATTTATTTGCAAAGGATTTTACCAGGAAGGATACATTGAGATTTCTCTCGTTTTCAAGTATGTCCTGGGTTCAAGAACATTGAAGTGTTACAGTTACAGAAATACAGAGTAATACAATGCAAGATATTAAAAACAAAACACAAAAATACAGTTTAACATATCATGGGAAGGGCTAAAACCTTGGGTTAATTAGGGTGATTTGCAAAGTGGAAGCAGCTGGAAAGTAAGCTACAAATTTCAGACCAGCACTGGGTGGGTGGGTGGATGGGGAGGGAGGGAGGGAGGGACAGCAGAGTCCAAACGCAAGCGCTGTGGCAGTGGGTGATATGAACTAGATTCAGGTCTGTAGGAGAAAGAGGTCATTGAGTTAGGGCATGTGGTCTGTTGAGGGAAAGCATATTTTACGACATGAGGGGGAGGGGCAACCATTTGAGAGCATTTGTTTAAAAAAGCAGAGCATACATTCAACATGAAAAGAAACAAAAAACAAACAGCCAAAATATTAATAGATAGATGCAAGCATAAAATATTAACAGTAGGATTAAAGTTGAGATTGTGGATTAGAATTGCAGATGACATGTTGATCGCTGATACCTTTTTAAAATGCAGAGTCCAAACGCAAGCGCTGTGGCAGTGGGTGATATGAACTAGATTCAGGTCTTTTTAAAATGCAGAGTCCAAACGCAAGCGCTGTGGCAGTGGGTGATATGAACTTTAGGGATATTGTTGGTTTCCCAAACACCTTTTCAGAGACGAATCATAGGATCCCCATCAGGTTTCCAAAGATGGAAGATGAACTCACTTCAACAATACACGATAGGGATCGAGTTCCGTATGGATGGCTGATAGCAGGTAGTTGTAGTCAGATAAAGCTCCGTATAGGTAGCCAATAGGAGGTTCTCAAATAAGAAGAGACTCCAAAAAACAGGATAAAAAATAAAATTTAATAAAATACATTAAAAACAAATAGGCAATTAAACCAGAACGCGTTTCACCAATACATTAAAGTATCATAAGGCTTCCTCAGCTGGCTGATTTAAAATGGCCATATTATGGCTTATATACTTATTTCCATTGACTGTTATCCAATCACAGCCATCAAATTTGGCAGGAAGTTGGAACTGCCAATAGAAACTTACTTTCAATATACATGGCCAATCTTAAACATAGATTTTGGCGGGAAATAAATACAACCAATTAAATTTCAACTTTCGTTTCGTATAGCCAATCCGATCGATGGAAAAACGAAACCTCGCGCATGCGCGCCGTCTTTCGGAGGTTTTCCGAAAAATAAACCCCAACGTATATGCGCAAAAAACGGAAATCGCGTCCAACGAAAAAACGGATTGTGTAAAAGAACGAAAACCCGCACATATGTGCTGACATCGAGGACTCTATAATTCAAAACTAAGTTACAATAAATAAAAACGTAACTTTCAGTATATAGGGTTGATCGTACGTTTGGCGGGAAATAAATGTGTCCAATGAGATTTTTACTTTCGTTATGAATAACCAATCCGATCGACGGAAAAACGAAACTTCGTACATGCGCACCATCGTTCGAAAATTCCACGCCAAAATGATGGCGTAAAAAAAACCCCATACATACGTACGAATTGCGTACGAAATACAAATAGACGGATCGTATTTCGATTGAGAATCAAAACGAAAAAACCGTGCAGAGGTGCTAGTATCGGAAATATCGGAATTGAAAAACCGAATATATAGATAGAGGGTCCATATTGGAGACCTAAAGTATATTACAATCTACCCATAGAAAAACATTAGTTTTAGATAGCAATCAAAAAGGACCTACTCCTATATATATAGCTTAACAATATAATAGGGAGATATTAAAGATGGAATAGATTAAACTCTTGGATGATAAATGAGTATACATAGACCCTTTGATAGATGGAAAAAGAGAGGTAATCACCCAAACATGTAAATAGAACCACATCGGATATGGGTAAAAATCACAAACAGAAGAAAAAACTATAAGAAATGACATAACTCAAAATCTGAATTTAGTCCATAGGTGGGGATTTTTTTTGGGGGTTTGGGGGGCCTTTCATGCAACACCTACCAGAGGATAGCCTGGCTCAGATTAAAAAGGATTTCCAGTTTACTGAATGTTTTTTGGTAAATTCGCTCACAGATCCGCCGTTGCTGCCAACGTCATCCACAAGGGCACTAGATGATTATTTAAATGTCACGCGGTAGTAAAACCTGAACTCGTCATGTTATGATGGGAGATGTCTATTGTGTTATTAAAGGGGTAATAATTGTTGTTTCATTGCATGACAATGTCTTTGCCATTAACATATGCTGTAATGCTTGAATCTCTAATAAACATAATTTAAAAAAAAAAAATGTTTATTCAATTTTTTTCAAAATGGTGTTTTTTTTTTTATTCTGTAACAAACCTTTTTATTCTTTTTTAAAAAACCATTTTTATGATTTACACACAATTTAAACGCACTTTCTTATTGGTTTAAACATCGAACCGGCTGGATGGAGTAGAGGTAACATCACTGCTCTATAACTGTGGAGACCCAGGTTGGAATCCCGGCCAGAGCACCTCTCCAGCAAGTGTCCTTGGGCGAGACACCTAACGGTATGTACTCACCACCACGCAATGGGCCATATTACATACTTGGTGCTAACTTAACCAGAGCAGTTGTAACTTCCCAGAGCCATTATAGCCTATGGAGGTTTTACGTTTACAACAGCTCTGGTTAAGTTAGCACCAACATTGTAATATGGCCCAATATCGGCTGTGGAGTCCAATGGTGACGTCTCTACCCTTCGACCATGGAGAAGCAAGTCAAATCCCCTTCAGCACATCCCTCCAATACAACTGTGGGGAAGCAGCCTCGATTTTACGGGAAGCGGGTTCAACCTAACCACCAGGTCACTGATCTACAATCATGGAAAGACGACTGGATCCCACTCAGAAGACGCCACCAGCGAGTGTCCTTGGGCAAA
The DNA here is from genome assembly GCA_009667805.1 of Leptobrachium leishanense. Classification (NCBI taxonomy): domain Eukaryota; kingdom Metazoa; phylum Chordata; class Amphibia; order Anura; family Megophryidae; genus Leptobrachium; species Leptobrachium leishanense. The sequence continues at coordinate 13,632 of RXON01004263.1, read as the reverse complement.
ACACCTAATGATATGGATGTGTCTACCTCACAAAATACTTGTACATCTCATAGATTGTGAGTTCCCTTGGGAAGAGGGTCCCCCTGAATCAGGTCACCATCCATGTGTGGTATTCCAATGTATTAACCCCTTGTACACTGATCAGTAAAGCGCTGCGGAATATGTGGCGCTATATAAATAAAGGATAATAATAATAATAGCAGAGTTTGTTGAGGTTTACTGAGCTTTATTGTAAATTATCTCTGTATTTTATGAGCAGCATGTTCTTTGCTCATTCCGCCCAGTCCGCGATCCAGTCGAGAAGACTTCCTAGTACTTCTCTTTCAGACCTGGGAGCGGCATAAGGGGTTAATACAGGATCGACGCATTTACAGCTCTCTTGAAAATTACTGGTGTCCTCTGGGCCATGGATGGTCGGGACATATGGAGGCGTCGCATTCTCCACCAGCAGCAAACTCCATTCTATAGGCTGAAAAAAGCCGTGTGTCCATCAGGTTCAGCCTTTCCCACATCATCTACCGGTGATCCAAAAGAAGGCAAAAACCCCAGTGTGAAGCGCTCGCCAATATGCAACACACTGGGGAAAAATTCCTTCTTGACCCCAGAATGGCGGTCGGATTTCTCCTTGGATCCAAGACGTGATTACAAGACGATTACATGAAGATGTGCCCTTCGTCTCAGCCAGACTATCACGTCTCATTCTGCCCCTTCAGCGGTCCAGTCGAAGTCATCAAAATGGTCTGTTCTTATATGTGATCTTCGTGGTGGTGTCAATACTGGATCTCCGCATGGACGGCTTTGTGTAAAGTTCCTGATGTCCTCTGGGCCATGGATGGTGGGAATGAATGGAGGCCTGACCTTCCTCGCCTTCATCTTCTTCCAGTTTGTTTCCTGTTTAAATGAAATAAATAAGATCAATTAATAGAGCAGTAAATGTGGAAAAATAAAACCAGGGATCAAATCCTGAAAAAATATATGTGGGACCTCACCAAAATCCCCCCCATTAGAAATTGTTATCCCCCACTTAATCCAGCAACCCACACACAATCTAGATATTAATGTATTAATGTATAAATAGATTAGTCTGAGTTTTATTGAATGTGTAAAATAAAAAATGTATTTATTTTGACTTAACGAAACAAACGCATAAAAATGAACAACTAAACAAAAGCTTTAAAGTGTGTGGGACCAAAGGGAACTCCGTCCCTCCTGCAATAACAGTGGAGGAACTGCATACCCACAAGTTCCTCCACAACTTGACCCTTGACCCGCGTTTAAACCTATTCTTTATATTCTGTCATGTCCCGTGTGATGTCAGAGCGGTTGGGGGGGGGCAGGTGATGTGTTATATGGAGTAAAACCATTTATTGATGTTAAAGCAGAGCTGAAAGAATGATTCAAAATGCTGATCTAATGATTAACACAGCCTGAACAGACAGCTCTGCTTTAACATCAATAAATAAGAACACATCAGTAATACACAAGAACACAGACGTACTCTGAAGATGAGTTGCCTTTTCACATCCGATGCCCCGTTCCTACCGGCACCGAGACGCTCGGCGGGATTCCTGTTCAGTAACTGAAACGGAAGAAAAAGCAATTAGAGGCAGTGATTTGAATTGGTAAATATTAGCAGAATAATCCTTTATTGCAGCTTCTGATACATTTTATTTCCTAATCTCTTGTCATACATTTTAGGCTAGGGTCAGACTAACGCATTTTTCGCATTGTCTGTGAAAAAGAGCGGTCGAACGAATAGATGCATTTTTTCACGGAATACGCGATTGCGGTCATACGATGCGCATTTCCGTCCGTGATTTTGTACGGATCATCAATAAAACACTTTTTGCGTCTGGAAGTTATGTTGGCCGGACATTAGCAGCGTCTGACGTCTCCTAATCACGCACACACGCCGCTATGCGGACGCAGCGCACTCTGTACATCAGTAATAGCGGTTTGACGTTCTCGAAAAAATGCATTCGTTTGCCACTTGTGTTGCGCAGCCGAACTTTTGTGCGGCCGTTCTTCGTATGCTGCCCGGCATTGGACGTCATTTGCTGCTAGCACGGCCGTGATTTAGTGCTAGTTTTGCAGGAGGGAAATTATATCTACCTATAGTAATAATCACTCTAATGCAGGAGGGAAATTATATCTACCTATAGTAATAATCACACTAATGCAGGAGGGAAATTATATCTACCTATAGTAATAATCCTAGTATTGCAGGAGGGAAATTATATCTACCTATAGTAATAATCACACTAATGCAGGAGGGAAATTATATCTACCTATAGTAATAATCACACTAATGCAGGAGGGAAATTATATCTACTGTGACAGGAAGCAGGGTATGGTCCTGAATGGGCGATATGTGAGACCGGACCTTGTGCACTGTGTTTAAAATAACCCCAGGGAGATGGTTAAAATATATTTTGTGTTTCGCTGGTGCAATGGAGAGCATCCAGTAAAATGTGTTATGGGTCCCTGGGGTCGGGATAGTGGAGAGAAGGGCGGGCCACTATCCCAGCAGCCCGGCTCACTAGCCAGGCCAGGTTTTGGAGAATAAAGCCAACGATGGCATACAGGTGTGGTCCCATTTAGTTGGGCTTTATTAAGGGAAGGTTTTCCTTTGTAGCTGAGGAGTGTGGGTGTCTGTCCTTCCAGGAGAGAGAGCTGGAGAGACAGGAAAAAGAACCAAGTTATTCCTCTGTTGCTGAAAGAAATGTTTGCTGTGATCCACTGATTCTCCCACTGATTGCCTGTGAAAGGTGGAGGTAAATAAAAGTCTTGCCTAAGAACAAAAAGACTGTGGCTCTGCATATTTATGTTGCCCTAGAAGACGTGGTTAAAACTGGACTGTGTCACATATGGTGCCCTGTGTGAGGATAACCACACCAAGTCTGAGGGCAATATAAACCACGAGCAGCATGGACGACGTCGTAAAAGCCCTGGTTCAATCTACTGCGGCACAACAGGAGAACTGCTGAGACCCAGGAAACCCTGCAGCGACTAATTTTGGCCCAGGCGGAGAGTGCTTTGGCTATGGCTAGAGCTCAGAAGGAAAGCACAGAGGTCCTAGTGCGACAGCTTATGACATCCCAAGTGGAGGCGATCGGCATGGTCCAGGAGGAACAGCGAACTACCACCAGTACTCTACGCAAGGAGATTCGTGCCATATCAGACAAACTGGAGTCTGATCCTGCAAATGGCTACCAGGGTACCAAGGTGATCCGGGCCAGCCATTACCTGCAAAAAATGACCGCAGCAGATGATGTGGAGGCGTACCTGTTGGCCTTTGAGCGAACTGCAGCAAGGGAAGAATGGCCGGCGGCTGAGTGGGCGAGCATACTTGCCCCTTTTTTGAGTGGGGAACCTCAGAAGGCCTACTACGATCTGGAGCCAACCCAGGCCAGTGATTATGTGAAATTAAAAACAGAGATCATGGCGCGCCTGGGGGTGACCACCGCAGTGCGGGCGCAAAGATTCCAGTCCTGGGCGTACTCTTCTAACAAGGCTGCACGCTCCCAGATGTTTGACTTGATTCATCTTGCCAGGAAGTGGCTACAGCCGGAAATCAACTCCGCTACTAAAATAGTGGAGACCCTAGTTATGGATCGCTATCAGCGTGGATTACCTGCTTCTCTGCGCCGCTGGGTAAACCAAGGAGACCCCCAAACAGCAGACCAGTTGATCACCTTGGTAGAAAGATTTATAGCTTCGGGAGAAGCTGTGCAACCGCCTTCAGTGACTCAGTCCCGCAACCCTAAATCCCAGAACGCCACACGAACTGGTAAGACTGTTCAGCGGGTGCGGGGTGTAGAAGAGCAAGGACATGCAGAAAACCCCTCTGACATGTTTCCCGGGGTACAGGGAGTACCTAAATATAATCCTATAATCCGGTGCTTTAAATGCCATAGAGTGGGCCACATAGCCAGAGACTGTATGAACGATGAGCCCATGGACTATAATGAAGCACATTCACTGTACTCTGGGTATGACATTGCTGGTAAAGTTGATAATCCGCATTTGTGTACCGTGAAGGTTAATGGCAGACGGTGTAACGCCTTGCTGGATTCGGGGAGTATGGTCACCCTGGTGACTAAAGCCATTCTATCTAAGGTGGTGTTTAACCATGAAAAAAACTTGGGGTCGTCTGTGTGCATGGAGAAAAACGAGAGTACCCCACTACTGAAGTGGATATCGAAACCCAGTGTGGTACCCTGAAGTATTGTGTGGGGGTGGTACCAAACTTGGCCCATGATGTTGTGATTGGGAGAGATTTTCCATACTTCTTGGAACTATGGGAACTCCCTGAACTGAGGCAAATCAAGGGGCTATGTCTTTCCTTTTTCTGATGTTGATCTAGATGATGAGTTCAACGAAACGACCTGTGGTCCTATGCCAGTATTAGTGGGCACCCAACCGCCTCAGAGTAATGAGCCAGGTGCTAACTCTGACCAGGCGGAGTTATTGGGTTTAGCGGGTGGCCCGGTAAACTTTAAAGGGGCCCAATGGGAGGACCCCACCCTAGGGGCAGTGAGAAATGATATCCAGGTTGTGGATGGAAATGTGACCCAGCCTGGGAAGTTGTTGCTGTACCCCCACTTTGAAATGTCTGACAATCTGTTGTATCGTGTGGAAAAGAAAGGGACGGACATTGTCAAACAGTTATTGGTACCGCAAAACTTTAGGAATACGGTGTTAAACCTTGCCCATAACCATATCCTGGGGGGACATTTAGGAATCGATAAAACAAAGGAGAGGATCCTCAGGAGGTTCTATTGGCCAGGGGTGTTTGCTGCCATCAATAGATATTGTACTTCTTGCCCTAAATGTCAGCTTACTGCACCGGCTCCAGGATTCCGGAGCCCGTTAGTGCCCTTGCCCATACTCGATGTCCCGTTTGAAAGGATTGCTATGGACCTGGTGGGTCCCCTGGTTAAATCTGCGAGGGGGCACCAGTACATACTCGTTGTCCTCGATTATGCAACACGCTACCCTGAAGCGATTCCCCTCCGCAATGGCACTGCCAAGTCCATAGCAAAAGAACTCATGCTGATGTTTAGCAGGGTGGGAATACCAAAAGAGGTCCTAACAGACCAGGGGACTCCATTCATGTCCAGGGTTATGAAAGAGTTGTGTAAATTGCTAGGCATCAAGCAGCTAAAAACCTCAGTATATCACCCGCAAACCGATGGCTTAGTAGAGCGGTTTAACAAAACGCTTAAGAGTATGCTAAGGAAGGCTATTGATAAAGATGGCAGGAATTGGGACCTTCTTTTGCCCTACTTAATGTTCTCCATCCGAGAGGTCCCTCAGGCCTCTACAGGTTTTTCCCCGTTTGAGCTGTTATATGGCCGGCATCCCAGGGGACTGCTGGATGTCGTTAAGGAGACATGGGAACAGGAAACGACACCCTACCATAGTGTCGTGGAGCACATATCCCAAATGCAGGACCGCATGGAGGCGGTCATGCCCCTCGTTAGAGACTATATGAGGAAAGCCCAGGAGGCCCAAAGGTATAGCTACAATAAGAATGCCCGGGTCAGAGTGTTTCAACCGGGAGATAGGGTATTGGTTCTAGTCCCCACGGTGGAAAATAAATTTTTGGCTACCTGGCAGGGTCCCTATGAGGTGATGGGAAAAATAGGAGAGGTAAATTATAAGGTAAGCCAGCCGGGAAGGAGGAAACCTGAGCAAACCTACCATATAAACCTGTTAAAGCCATGGAAGGATAGAGAGGTCTTAGTGGCCCTGAAGCCTACGGACCTCCCTATCACGGACCCCGAGGTAAACATCTCTGACACCCTCTCTGTACACCAGAAAGCAGAGGTTAAGGTGTTTCTTAGGCAAAACCGAGAAGTGTTCTCAGCGATACCAGGGAGGACACAAATAATCAGACATGACATAATAACCGAGCCGGGGAAAAAGGTCTGTCTGAAGCCGTACAGAGTACCTGAGGCCCGTAGGCAAGCTATAAAAACTGAAGTAGAGAAAATGCTAAAACTTGGGGTGATTGAGGAATCGCACAGTGAGTGGAACAGTCCCATTGTGCTTGTCCCTAAACCGGATGGGTCCATTAGATTTTGTAATGACTTCCGTAAATTGAATTGCATTTCTAAATTTGACACCTACCCCATGCCTAGGGTTGACGAGCTGATTGAGAGGCTTGGGAAAGCACGCTATCTCACAACCCTTGATCTGACTAAGGGGTATTGGCAGGTGCCACTCACTGACCAAGCGAGGGAGAAAACGGCCTTTTCAACCCCAGATGGCTTGTTCCAATACACAGTGTTGCCATTTGGTTTGCACGGGGCCCCTGCCACGTTCCAGAGGATGATGGATAGGATTTTACAACCCCACGCTCAATATGCGGCGGCATACTTGGATGATGTGGTTATATATAGTCCAGATTGGGAATCGCACCTTCCTAAAGTTCAGCAGGTGCTCACTGCAATTCGGTCTGCGGGCCTAGTGGCCAACCCCACAAAAAGTACCATTGGGCTAGCGGAAGCCAAGTACTTAGGCTACACTATTGGCAAAGGTTTGGTCAAGCCTCAGACAACGAAGGTTGAGGCTATACAGAGTTGGCCACAACCTTTGACAAAAAAACAGGTGAGGGCTTTTCTCGGGTTAACTGGATACTATAGGCGGTTCATCCCGAATTTTGCTGCGATAGCCGCTCCCCTCACTGATCTCACAAAGGCGAGATCCCCTGTGATGGTGAAGTGGTCTCCCGAAGCCGAAAAGGCTTTTATAGGTCTGAAGGAGGCCCTGTGTGCATATCCCGTTTTGGTGTCCCCTGATTTTGCGAAGGACTTCATAGTCCAGACTGATGCCTCTGAGGCTGGTTTGGGGGCCGTCCTCTCCCAGGAGTGTCAGGGAGAGGAACACCCTGTTCTTTTTCTCAGCAGGAAGCTGTTGCCGCGGGAAAAGAACTATTCTGTTGTGGAGAAGGAATGCCTTGCCATCAAATGGGCATTGGAAACCCTTAGGTATTATCTATTGGGTAGGAGATTCAGGCTGATAACTGACCACGCTCCTCTCATATGGATGTATCGCAATAAGGAGACTAATGCGAGGGTCACGAGGTGGTTCCTTAGCCTACAGCCATTTAGTTTTTCGGTGGAGCACAGGGCCGGTCTTCTGCAGGGGAATGTCGACGGGCTGTCTCGGGTGCATTCGCTGATGTCCGTGGTCGCTCGTCCCGATGGTCTTGAGCTGAGGGGAGGGTGTGTGACAGGAAGCAGGGTATGGTCCTGAATGGGCGATATGTGAGACCGGACCTTGTGCACTGTGTTTAAAATAACCCCAGGGAGATGGTTAAAATATATTTTGTGTTTCGCTGGTGCAATGGAGAGCATCCAGTAAAATGTGTTATGGGTCCCTGGGGTCGGGATAGTGGAGAGAAGGGCGGGCCACTATCCCAGCAGCCCGGCTCACTAGCCAGGCCAGGTTTTGGAGAATAAAGCCAACGATGGCATACAGGTGTGGTCCCATTTAGTTGGGCTTTATTAAGGGAAGGTTTTCCTTTGTAGCTGAGGAGTGTGGGTGTCTGTCCTTCCAGGAGAGAGAGCTGGAGAGACAGGGAAAAAGAACCAAGTTATTCCTCTGTTGCTGAAAGAAATGTTTGCTGTGATCCACTGATTCTCCCACTGATTGCCTGTGAAAGGTGGAGGTAAATAAAAGTCTTGCCTAAGAACAAAAAGACTGTGGCTCTGCATATTTATGTTGCCCTAGAAGACGTGGTTAAAACTGGACTGTGTCACACTACCTATAGTAATAATCCTAGTATTGCAGGAGGGAAATTATATCTACCTATAGTAATAATCATACTAACGCAGGAGGGAAATTATATCTACCTATAGTAATAATCCTAGTATTGCAGGAGGGAAATTATATCTACCTATAGTAATAATCACTCTAATGCAGGAGGGAAATTATATCTACCTATAGTAATAATCCTAGTATTGCAGGAGGCAAATTATATCTACCTATAGTAATAATCATACTAATGCAGGAGGGAAATTATATCTACCTATAGTAATAATCACACTAATGCAGGAGGGAAATTATATCTACCTATAGTAATAATCCTACTAATGCAGGAGGGAAATTATATCTACCTATAGTAATAATCCTACTAATGCAGGAGGCAAATTATATCTACCTATAGTAATAATCATACTAATGCAGGAGGGAAATTATATCTACCTATAGTAATAATCACACTAATGCAGGAGGGAAATTATATCTACCTATAGTAATAATCATACTAGTGCAGGAGGGAAATTATATCTACCTATAGTAATAATCCTAGTATTGCAGGAGGCAATTTATATCTACCTATAGTAATAATCCTAGTATTGCAGGAGGGAAATTATATCTACCTATAGTAATAATCCTAGTATTGCAGGAGGAAATTTATCTACTATAGTAATAATCCTACTAATGCAGGAGGGAAATTATATCTACCTATAGTAATAATCCTACTAATGCAGGAGGCAAATTATATCTACCTATAGTAATAATCATACTAATGCAGGAGGGAAATTATATCTACCTATAGTAATAATCACACTAATGCAGGAGGGAATTATATCTACCTATAGTAATAATCATACTAGTGCAGGAGGGAATTATATCTACCTATAGTAATAATCACACTAATGCAGGAGGGAAATTATATCTACCTATAGTAATAATCCTAGTATTGCAGGAGGGAAATTATATCTACCTATAGTAATAATCCTAGTATTGCAGGAGGGAAATTATATCTACCTATAGTAATAATCCTAGTATTGCAGGAGGCAAAATATATCTACCTATAGTAATAATCCTAGTATTGCAGGAGGGAAATTATATCTACCTATAGTAATAATCACACTAATGCAGGAGGGAAATTATATCTACCTATAGTAATAATCACACTAATGCAGGAGGCAAATTATATCTACCTATAGTAATAATCCTAGTATTGCAGGAGGGAAATTATATCTACCTATAGTAATAATCACTAGACATGTGCATTCGTTTTAGTACTAAAACGATTTAGTCTGAATTTTGGGATAATTTAGTTTTCGTATGACTCAAGAGAAACGAAACTGCTCAGTACAAAAAATGAAAGAAACTAAAATAAAATGCACTACATTTTAGTTTCAGTCCTTTTTGTGATATTACATTGATGAGTGAAGGAGACCAGCAATGAAGATCGCAACATCCGAAGTTCTGCACACTCCACATGCCAATGCAGTAGGATGTTCTATACAGAGAGTGGCATTAATTAATGCAGGAGTATGTTCTATACATTATACAGAGAGGGGTATTAATGCAGGAGGATGTTATATACATTATACAGAGAAAGGTATAAATTGAGGAGAATGTTCTATACAGAGAGGGACATTAATGCAGGAGGATGTTATCTACATTATACAAAGAGGGGTATTAATTAATGCAGGAGGATGTTCTAAACATTATACAGAGAGGAGCCTTTTTTTTTTAGCCCTTTAAATCCAGTGGCTGTGAGCGCTGAGATCGGCTGCTTGTTACATTATCTCTCAGTACAATGTATCAGGCTCAGTTGTAACAGTAACTGACTGTAACAGCGCTCAGAGTTTCAGTAAAACAAGGAAATAATATTGTTCTAACCTCTTATATATAAAAATATTATTTACTAGTTTTACAGAAACTGAGCGCTGTGATGAGCAGCAGTCAGTTATTGTAACAGCTTTGCCTGACACGGGGCAGTATTACAATGTTGGTGCTAACTTAACCAGAGCTGTTGTAAACTGAAAACCTCCATAGGCTATAATGGCTCTGGGAAGTTTACAACAGCTCTGGTTAAGTTAGCACCAACTATGTAATATGGCCCACATTGTGCTGAGAGTGAGAGATACTGTAACAAGCAGCGATCTCAGCCCTCTGAGGAGCCACCACTACAATAGTAATTGTATCCACTGGTTTTCGGATGAACAAAATTAGTTTTCATACTAAAGAACTGAAAACGAATTTCTTTAGCAACTAAATAAATTGCATTTTAGGACTAATCCATTAGTTCGAAACGAAATTTTGTGCTGTGCACATGTCTAATAATCACACTAATGCAGGAGGGAAATTATATCTACCTATAGTAATAATCCTAGTATTGCAGGAGGGAAATTATATCTACCTATAGTAATAATCACACTAATGCAGGAGGGAAATTATATCTACCTATAGTAATAATCCTAGTATTGCAGGAGGCAAATTATATCTACCTATAGTAATAATCCTAGTATTGCAGGAGGGAAATTATATCTACCTGTAGTAATAATCCTAGTATTGCAGGAGGCAAATTATATCTACCTATAGTAATAATCCTAGTATTGCAGGAGGGAAATTATATCTACCTATAGAAATAATCCTAGTATTGCAGGAGGGAAATTATATCTACCTATAGTAATAATCACACTAATGCAGGAGGCAAATTATATCTACCTATAGTAATAATCCTAGTATTGCAGGAGGGAAATTATATCTACCTATAGTAATAATCACACTAATGCAGGAGGGAAATTATATCTACCTATAGTAATAATCCTAGTATTGCAGGAGGGAAATTATATCTACCTATAGTAATAATCACACTAATGCAGGAGGGAAATTATATCTACCTATAGTAATAATCCTAGTATTGCAGGAGGGAAATGATATCTACCTATAGTAATAATCCTAGTATTGCAGGAGGGAAATTATATCTACCTATAGTAATAATCACACTAATGCAGGAGGGAAATTATATCTACCTATAGTAATAATCACACTAATGCAGGAGGAAATTATATCTACCTATAGTAATAATCCTAGTATTGCAGGAGGGAAATTATATCTACCTATAGTAATAATCACACTAATGCAGGAGGGAAATTATATCTACCTATAGTAATAATCACACTAATGCAGGAGGCAAATTATATCTACCTATAGTAATAATCCTAGTATTGCAGGAGGGAAATTATATCTACCTATAGTAATAATCACACTAATGCAGGAGGGAAATTATATCTACCTATAGTAATAATCACACTAATGCAGGAGGCAAATTATATCTACCTATAGTAATAATCCTAGTATTGCAGGAGGGAAATTATATCTACCTATAGTAATAATCACACTAATGCAGGAGGGAAATTATATCTACCTATAGTAATAATCCTAGTATTGCAGGAGGGAAATTATATCTACCTATAGTAATAATCCTAGTATTGCAGGAGGGAAATTATATCTACCTATAGTAATAATCACACTAATGCAGGAGGGAAATTATATCTACCTATAGTAATAATCCTAGTATTGCAGGAGGGAAATTATATCTACCTATAGTAATAATCCTAGTATTGCAGGAGGGAAATTATATCTACCTATAGTAATAATCACACTAATGCAGGAGGCAAATTATATCTACCTATATTAACCACTTCAATGCTAAGGACGCGCTCAGCGCGTCCTCAGCATTACCGCTGGTGTGCCCAGGACGCGCTGAGCGCGTCCTCACATTGGGGTCAGCGTTCGGCCGGGTTCCGGCCGATCGCTGGCCCCTCCGGTGCGGGCTGACATCCTGGATGTCAGCCCGGCATCCGGACCAGCAGCCGCCATTATTAGGTGTCATCGCGGGGGCGCGATGACACCTAATTCAGGCGCCCCCCCCGCATGTGCGGAGGAGGCGCCTGAAAGGGAGGGGGGGGAGGTCCTTCGGACCTCTCTCCCTCCCGATCGGCGGCGCACAGGGGGTTAACCCAGGCATCATTTGGAAGGGCACAGCCTGCCCTTCCAAATGATGCCTGGCATTAACCCCTGGGGAGCTGGATCGCAAATCGGCGCTGAAAAGCGCCGATTCGCGATCCTTCCCGGGAGCTGGCCGACATCTTGGATGTCGGCCAAGCCTCCGGGAACTCCCCCAGAGGACTGGCGTCATCGTGCGTAGCACGATGACGCCAGTCCTACAGTTAACCCCTAACTGCCACCAACTGTGGAGATAGGGAGTTCCAATGAACTCCCTATCTCCCGATCCGTGGCAGCTAGGGGTTAAATTTTGATATCGTTGGATCTGCCAGAGCATGGCCGTTCCAACGATACCAAACATGAAAGTTAAAAATGTTGTAAAAAAAAAAAAAAAAAAAAAAAAATTTTTTTTTTTTTTTTTTTTTTTTTAAACACTTTTTTTTCTTTTTTTTGGGTTTGTTAATGCAGCAATATTGTTCCCATTTCAATTATAATGTGAACAATGATGCTGCACTAACGATTTTTGTATGCGGTGCGTTTGTTAAAAATAGTGTCATTTTCCCCAAAAAAAAATGTAACGAGACTCCATCTCTAATTTTTTTAACAAGCGCACCCCATACAAAATATAACCGCAATTGCTCGCATGTTAAAATGTGGAAAAAAACACTTTACACGTTGTAAATTATTGAAAATACATATTTTATTGCATTTTTTGTTATAATATACAGACATGACATAACGTATACATATAATAATGACATATTATGAATCTACCGAGTCTGACGGAAAGAACGATATATAATATGTCGGTGTCATATACTAAAATAAGCCTTCAAAACACGTTTAAACATGATGCGCAAAACAGGTAAAAAATGACCTCAGCACAGGGGCGGGAAAAGCCTCAGCAGCGAAAGGGTTAATAATCCTAGTATTGCAGGAGGCAAATTATATCTACTTATAGTAATAATCCTAGTATTGCAGGAGGGAAATTATATCTACCTATACTAATAATCACACTAATGCAGGAGGCAAATTATATCTACCTATAGTAATAATCATACTAATGCAGGAGGAAAATTATATCTACCTATAGTAATAATCCTAGTATTGCAGGAGGCAAATTATATCTACCTATAGTAATAATCCTAGTATTGCAGGAGGGAAATTATATCTACCTATAGTAATAATCACACTAATGCAGGAGGAAAATTATATCTACCTATAGTAATAATCCTAGTATTGCAGGAGGGAAATTATATCTACCTATAGTAATAATCACACTAATGCAGGAGGGAAATTATATCTACCTATAGTAATAATCCTAGTATTGCAGGAGGGAAATTATATCTACCTATAGTAATAATCATAGTATTGCAGGAGGCAAATTATATATACCTATGGTAATAATCCTAGTATTGCAGGAGGGAAATTATATCTACCTATATTAATAATCCTAGTATTGCAGGAGGCAAATTATATCTACCTATAGTAATAATCCTAGTATTGCAGGAGGGAAATTATATCTACCTATAGTAATAATCACTCTAATGCAGGAGGGAAATTATATCTACCTATAGTAATAATCCTAGTATTGCAGGAGGCAAATTATATCTACCTATAGTAATAATCACACTAATGCAGGAGGGAAATTATATCTACCTATAGTAATAATCCTAGTATTGCAGGAGGCAAATTATATCTACCTATAGTAATAATCACACTAATGCAGGAGGCAAATTATATCTACCTATAGTAATAATCCTAGTATCGCAGGAGGGAAATTATATCTACCTATAGTAATAATCCTAGTTTTGCAGGAGGCAAATTATATCTGCCTATAGTAATAATCACACTAATGCAGGAGGGAAATTA
>RXON01004262.1:0-10853 GCA_009667805.1 Leptobrachium leishanense | reverse complement strand
TTCTGGCCTTCCCCCACAGACACTATAGCTATCTGCACATAACCACCCTTTTGCTCTTGGTGGATTCACTTCATGTAGATAATGGTGGAGATGTCAGTTCACGTACGGAATACCTGGACTTGATCTAATTGGTTTCGGTACAATTGTATTATGACTTCTTCGTTTAACGGCTGGATGCCATGTTTGTGTGGTTTTCATATCTGTCGTTTGTTGTAGAATATGACGTCTCTCTGTTTGATTTTCTTTCTGCTGATCCAAGATAAATAAAAATATTTTTTTAACAAAGTAACCAGTTCCCAGTTCTTATATTTTTTTTTTAATAAGTGTACCCGTAGAATAACCAGAAAGGCTCGGATGATAACATGTGAAAAAAAATAACTTTACACGCTGTAGATGATTAGAAAGTCCAATTTCTTGTTATAGCATTCTGGCAGGACATGACGTAATACATATAATAATGTTATATTATGAAATCTTTCGAATCTGCTGTAAAAAGTGATATATAAATGTGCCTGTGTCGAATAATAAAACATGACTTCAAATCACATTTAAACATGATGAGCAAAACCGGTAAAAATAAGCTCGGCACACAGAGGTGAAATGGCTCAGCAGCGAAGGGGTTAAATTCACTATTTTATTCACCGCTTTTCGCAGACGTCAGATAACTGCTGCAGAGACTCCATTTTCACAAATTACGGTGACGATTCGCTAAATAGAGAATTCACCATATTTTTGGCAAAATGGATTTGCCGAAATGTGGCGAAAAGCAAAGGGTCTAAAGGTGAATAAACCCTTTAGTGTCTAACTTCCTAAAATGCATAAACCCAGGGAAATACAATAAAAAAATAAACAGTGTGGCATTGAGCCTACCCTTAACCCCTAAAGTGCCATTAATTGAGGGAGAACATTAAATGAATACACTGTGAAATATGTAGCCTACCAGGCCCGGACTGGGACAAAAAATAGGCCCGGACATTTTGGATTGAGCAGTCCACTTTTTTTTTTCTACACAGCGCACATTACTGTGAGTTTCATTGCTGTGGAGCTCTGTGATATGCTCATACACATTGCACATTACCGTGGAGCTCTATGGCACCCTCATACACACTGCACATTACTGTGGAGCTCTGTGACACCCTGTAAACACCACGCAGCAGTGTTTAGGAGGGTGTCACAGAGCACCACAGTAACGTGCAGTGTTTAGGAAGGTGTCAGAGCTCCATAGTAAACACTGCACATTACTGTGGAGCTGTGGCCCTGCGAACTTCTATGGCAACTGGCCCCTTCTGATTCCGACACAGGGTGCACCATGTGCCGCCCTAGGCCCTGGCGGCTGATGTCACGCAGCGTGCCCTGTGACCTAATCAGAGGGAGCCCCCATTGACTTGGTCACATAGTGCGTTGCGTGACGTCTGCCGCAAGGGCATAGGGCAGCGGACGTCATGCGCCGTGCCCTGTGACCTAATCAGCGGGGGCCGGCGGCCAGCCGGCTCCCGCTGACTAGGTCATAGGGTGCTTTGGATGTGATCTTAAAGTCAGCCTAGGCTGCCTCTCAGTGCGGCTGGTTATGATGACGGCCATCTGGCCCGAGAGGCTAGCTGCAAACGCCCAGCATGCCCGATGGCCACTCTGGGCCAGAGCCTACACGTTAACCCATAAAATGGCGGTAATCAAGGGAAAACATGAAATGTATACACTGAAGCATGTAGCCTATCCATTAACCCCTAAAATGGCATTAAGAGAAAAAGCTAAATTAATACACAATGTGATATACTGTATAGTCTGAGCGTTAACCCATTTCAACCATGTGGAGAAAAAAAACCTTGAGCACAAAAACTGTGAAAGGTGAAATAACTCAATAGTGTAGGGGTTAATAACGTCAGTTATTTAGGGGTTAATGACAGCAGTTATTTAGGGGTTAATGGCAGCAGTTATTTAGGGGTTAATGACAGCAGTTATTTAGGGGTTAATGACAGCAGTTATTTAGGGGTTAATGAAGCAGTTATTTAGGGGTTAATGACAGCAGTTATTTAGGGGTTAATGACAGCAGTTATTTAGGGGTTAATGACAGCAGTTATTTAGGGGTTAATGACAGCAGTTATTTAGGGGTTAATGACAGCAGTTATTTAGGGGTTAATGACAGCAGTTATTTAGGGGTTAATGACAGCAGTTATTTAAGGTAGTATTGTGTAATGTTAGATGAAAAAACAATTGTTATAACTGAGTAGTGAAGGGGTTAATAACAGCAGCTATTTAAGGTAGTTTTGTGTAATGGTTTGAGGAAAAATACAACAATTCTGTAAAATACCTATAGCAGTGAATTTGTTGAGTCAGCAAAACTTGGTATGGGAGGAGAAACTCAAAGCTTTCTTGCAACATTGTATAAATATTGACTTCACAGCAGCAGCTCTGAGAATAAAAGACGCTAAAATACTAAATTGGCTTGATGGTTTTAATAAAAGACGCTAAAATAAGAGATTACAGCAAAGTGAAAGGCACAGAGCTCGCTCCCTTTTCTTGTAAAGCTCTGGGATACAAGAACACCCTGAGCCTCCTCACTCCTCACCCGGCATCGAGTCCGCAGCAGCCCCGCATCTCCCGCACAGCGCAGGGTCAGCAGAGCGAGCGGCTCCCGGGGGGCGGGGCCACACACCGCGCTACAGTAAGTGTCTGTTACATTGTTTATCCACATAGCGCTGTCTATGCACCCGTTAACTCCTAATAGCGCAGCCCCCTCCGACACGCCCCCTCCTGTACTCTCTTTATTATTAGGTTATTTCACACATTAATATAATTCAAACCAAATATCCCTGAATGTCACGTCTCACCCCCCTATGGGGAATCTTCCCGTCTCACCCCCCTATGGGGAATCTTCACGTCTCACCCCCCTATGGGGAATCTTCACGTCTCACCCCCCTATGGGGAATCTTCACGTCTCACCCCCCTATGGGGAATCTTCACGTCTCACCCCCCTATGGGGAATCTTCACGTCTCACCCCCCTATGGGGAATCTTCACGTCTCACCCCCTATGGGGAATCTTCACGTCTCACCCCCTATGGGAATCTTCACGTCTCACCCCCCTATAGGGAATCTTCCCGTCTCACCCCCCTATGGGGAATCTTCCCGTCTCACCCCCCTATGGGGAATCTTCACGTCTCACCCCCCTATGGGTAATCTTCACGTCTCACCCCCCTATGGGGAATCTTCACGTCTCACCCCCCTATGGGGAATCTTCACGTCTCACCCCCCCTATGGGTAATCTTCACGTCTCACCCCCCCTATGGGGAATCTTCACGTCTCACCCCCCTATGGGGAATCTTCACGTCTCACCCCTCTATGGGGAATCTTCACGTCTCACCCCCCTATGGGGAATCTTCACGTCTCACCCCCCCTATGGGGAATCTTCACGTCTCACCCCTCTATGGGGAATCTTCACGTCTCACCCCCCTATGGGAAATCTTCACGTCTCACCCCTCTATGGGGAATCTTCACGTCTCACCCCCCTATGGGGAATCTTCCCGTCTCACCCCCCTATGGGGAATCTTCACGTCTCACCCCCCTATGGGGAATCTTCACGTCTCACCCCCCTATGGGGAATCTTCACGTCTCACCCCCCTATGGGGAATCTTCCCGTCTCACCCCTCTATGGGGAATCTTCACGTCTCACCCCTCTATGGGGAATCTTCACGTCTCACCCCCCTATGGGGAATCTTCACTTCTCACCCCCCTATGGGGAATCTTCACTTCTCACCCCCCTATGGGGAATCTTCACTTCTCACCCCCCTATGGGGAATCTTCACTTCTCACCCCCCTATGGGGAATCTTCACTTCTCACCCCCCTATGGGGAATCTTCACTTCTCACCCCCTATGGGGAATCTTCCCGTCTCACCCCCCTATGGGGAATCTTCCCGTCTCACCCCCCTATGGGGAATCTTCACTTGTCACCCCCCTATGGGGAATCTTCACTTGTCACCCCCCTATGGGGAATCTTCCCGTCTCACCCCCTATGGGGAATCTTCACGTCTCACCCCCTATGGGGAATCTTCCCGTCTCACCCCCTATGGGGAATCTTCACGTCTCACCCCCTATGGGGAATCTTCACTTGTCACCCCCCTATGGGGAATCTTCACTTGTCACCCCCCTATGGGGAATCTTCACGTCTCACCCCCTATGGGGAATCTTCACTTGTCACCCCCCTATGGGGAATCTTCACTTGTCACCCCCTATGGGGAATCTTCACTTGTCACCCCCCTATGGGGAATCTTCCCGTCTCACCCCCTATGGGGAATCTTCCCGTCTCACCCCCTATGGGGAATCTTCACTTCTCACCCCCCTATGGGGAATCTTCACTTCTCACCCCCCTATGGGGAATCTTCATGTCTCACCCCCCTATGGGGAATCTTCACTTCTCACCCCCCTATGGGGAATCTTCACTTCTCACCCCCCTATGGGGAATCTTCACTTCTCACCCCCTATGGGGAATCTTCACTTCTCACCCCCTATGGGGAATCTTCACGTCTCACCCCCTATGGGGAATCTTCACGTCTCACCCCCTATGGGGAATCTTCCCGTCTCACCCCCTATGGGGAATCTTCCCGTCTCACCCCCTATGGGGAATCTTCACTTGTCACCCCCCTATGGGGAATCTTCCCGTCTCACCCCCTATGGGGAATCTTCACTTGTCACCCCCTATGGGGAATCTTCACTTGTCACCCCCCTATGGGGAATCTTCCCGTCTCACCCCCTATGGGGAATCTTCACTTGTCACCCCCCTATGGGGAATCTTCATGTCTCACCCCCCTATGGGGAATCTTCACTTCTCACCCCCCTATGGGGAATCTTCACTTCTCACCCCCTATGGGGAATCTTCACTTTCTACCCCCTATGGGGAATCTCTCGGACCCTTCTTTTCTCCGTTTACTTTGCATTTCTTTCATCACTTTCCTGCTGATTAGGTTGTATTGGTAATTCCAGTCAGTGCCCACAGGGGGAGCCAAACTCCCAGGATGTGAATGCTGAGTGTGCAGGGGGTTCATATCACTCATTACTGATGTTATAAACTCATATAATGCAGGGCTGTATTCTTCAACAAGCCAAGGTCGGCAGATTGGGGGGGGGGATGGATTTTTTTCTGTCTTTCTTTTGAAGCTTCAATATATTTATTGGCTCTTCCATATATTCAGGGTGTGTGGTGTCTTTTTAGGGGCTCCTCCATATATTCAGGGTGTGTGGGTGTCTTTTAGGGGTTCCTCCATATATTCAGGGTGTGTGGGTGTCTTTTAGGGTTCCTCCATATATTCAGGGTGTGCGGGTGTCTCTTTAGGGGCTCCTCCATATATTCAGGGTGTGTGGGTGTCTTTTTAGGGGTTCCTCCATATATTCAGGGTGTGTGGGTGTCTTTTAGGGGTTCCTCCATATATTCAGGGTGTGCGGGTGTCTCTTTAGGGGCTCCTCCATATATTCAGGGTGTGTGGGTGTCTTTTTAGGGGTTCCTCCATATATTCAGGGTGTGTGGGTGTCTTTTAGGGGTTCCTCCATATATTCAGGGTGTGCGGGTGTCTTTCTTTAGGGGCTCCTCCATATATTCAGGGTGTGTGGGTGTCTATTTAGGGGCTCCTCCATATATTCAGGGTGTGTGGGTGTCTATTTAGGGGCTCCTCCATATATTCAGGTGTGGGGTGTCTTTTTAGGGGCTCCTCCATATATTCATGGTGTGTGGGTGTCTATTTAGGGGCTCCTCCATATATTCAGGGTGTGTGGGTGTCTTTTTAGGGGCTCCTCCATATATTCAGGGTGTGTGGGTGTCTGTTTAGGGGCTCCTCTATATATTCAGGGTGTGTGGGTGTCTGTTTAGGGGTTCCTCCATATATTCAGGGTGTGTGGGTGTCTTTTTAGGGGCTCCTTCATATATTCAGGGTGTGCGGGTGTCTTTTTAGGGGCTCCTCTATATATTCAGGGTGTGTGGGTGTCTTTTTAGGGGCTCCTCTATATATTCAGGGTGTGCGGGTGTCTTTTTAGGGGCTCCTCCATATATTCATGTGTGTGGGTGTCTATTTAGGGGCTCCTCCATATATTCAGGGTGTGTGGTGTGTCTTTAGGGGCTCCTCTATATATTCAGGGTGGTGTGGGGTGTCTTTTTAGGGGCTCCTCTATATATTCAGGGTGTGCGGGTGTCTTTTTAGGGGCTCCTCCATATATTCATGGTGTGTGGGTGTCTATTTAGGGGCTCCTCCATATATTCAGGGTGTGTGGGTGTCTTTTTAGGGGCTCCTCTATATATTCAGGGTGTGTGGGTGTCTTTTTAGGGGCTCCTCTATATATTCATGGTGTGTGGGTGTCTATTTAGGGGCTCCTCCATATATTCAGGGTGTGTGGGTGTCTGTTTAGGGGCTCCTCTATATATTCAGGATGTGCGGGTGTCTTTTTAGGGGTTCCTCCATATATTCAGGGTGTGTGGGTGTCTTTTTAGGGGCTCCTCTATATATTCAGGGTGTGGGGTGTCTTTTTAGGGGCTCCGCCATATGTTCAGGGTGTGCAGGTGTTTTAGGGTTTCCTCCATATATTCAGGTGTGGCAGGGTGTCTTTTTAGGGGCTCCTCCATAATTCAGGGTATGCGGGTGTCTTTTTAGGGGCTCCTCCATATATTCAGGGTGTGCAGGTGTCTTTTTGGGGCTCCGCCATAATGTTCAGGGTGTGCAGGTGTCTTTTAGGGGTTCCTCCATATATACATCAGGGTGTGCGGGTGTATTTTATGGGGCCCCTCCATATATTCAGGGTGTGTGGGTGTCGTTTTAGGGGCTCCTCCATATATTCAGGGTGTGCGGGCGTATTTAGGGTTCTCCTCCATATATTCAGGGTGTGCGGGTGTCGTTTTAGGGGCTCCTCCATATATTCAGGGTGTGTGTGTGTGGGGGGGTGTCTTTTAATGGTCTCCTCCATATATTCGGGGTGTGCGGGTGTATAACAAACAGCCACAAAGCAATACAACTTCCAGCTACGAGTCTCTAACCAGGTTCAAATAAGATGCTTTGCTTTTGCTCCAAATTACAATGTATTGATATAAATAGTGAGATAGGCTGTTAATATTTGCCTGTTTACAATCATATGTAATTGAAATTTGAATTGAGGGCCCGCAGAATTTGGAGTGTCTGAGGCAGCACCAACCCTATATATGTCCCGGAAAAAAATATGCTTAATTTTTACTTAGTTTCAAATAAAATGCGTTGCCGCAACCTTATAAACAGCAAGTAATATGCACCATATTATACAATACTACAGTTACAAGCATTTATAAAGCGCCAACAGGTTCCGTAGCGCTGTACAATGGGATAGACAGAATAACAAATATACATACACATTACACACACACACCAAACAGTCGGAGAGAAGACCCTGCTCGAGAGCTCACAATCTAATACTACTATTTATATATAATACTGCATAGTAAATAATAAATACAAACAAGAAAAAATGGTGCAGTCAGCGCTTCCTTCAACTGTTAGTCTTTTTCCAGGTCTTCCACCATTTAAGGTTGATTGGTACCTCAAATAAAACAGAGAGAGACCATAGTGCAACAAGCGGAGTGCAAGAATTAAATAGTGCAAGAGAGATATTACTCACATTCTGAAGTGTCTCAATCAGACACCAGACTTATCGGCAGCCAGTGATATTAGCGGGAGCACCGGACCTCCCATGCAGCCATCAGGACGCTGTCAGTAGCGCATAATAATAAAGATGCGGTAGGCTTAAAATTAAGCTGGTTTATTATTTAAAAAAATAATTAAAACAAAAGGGCAATACACCCAGACGCGTTTCTCGAATTGAATAGCTTCCTCAGTAGGTGAGGAAGCGATTCAATTCGCGAAACGCGTCTGGGTGTATTGCCCTTTTGTTTTAATTATTTTTTTTAAATAATAAACCAGCTTAATTTTAAGCCTACCGCATCTTTATTATTATGCGCTACTGACAGCGTCCTGATGGCTGCATGGGAGGTCTGGTGCTCCCGCTAATATCACTGGCTGCCGATAAGTCTGGTGTCTGATTGAGACACTTCAGAATGTGAGTAATATCTCTCTTGCACTATTTAATTCTTGCACTCCGCTTGTTGCACTATGGTCTCTCTCTGTTTTATTTGAGGTACCAATCAACCTTAAACGGTGGAAGACCTGGAAAAAGACTAACAGTTGAAGGAAGCGCTGACTCCACCATTTTTTCTTGTTTGTATTTAGTTGTTGGTGGGTTTTGGTATACACCTTATGGAGAGAGACAGCTGCTAAATCAATTCAAAACATTTTATTGACTTTTTGATCCTTTTATTGAAATGTATTTTGTACACAATTGATTTTTTTGCCTTGGTTAAACACCTCTATTTTGTTACACAAGTAATATTGATTGTGTTTTTCAGGTTTTTGACTCTTAAAATCCTATATCTCACCTCCGTGATGATCTCCTTACGGTTCCACGTCCCTCTCCTCGTACTGGATTGCCTCCTCACATATATTTCCTCTGGGATTGTCTACACGCATTACCCCTCTGACCTCCTAGCGGCTTCATGGATTGTGTCCCTGGTAAAATTCCTGATATTGGGCTTAGTGTCCCTCAAGCTGTATCACCCAGCCTGGGTGTCCTCTTCTCCTCTGTATGTACTCACTGTGTGTCTGACCCCTCCGTACACCAGACACTCAGATCATATGTCACCTCACACTCCCCGGAGTTATACTCAGGACTATCCGGCTCCCTGATCTCTCACATCACTCTGCTCGCCGCCTGTCTTCATATGGGATCTGGCGATGCCCAATAAAATTCCACAGCCACCTTCTGGAGAAGACATTGATGAAAGGAGAAGAAACCGTGAGAACTTCATCAGACTCCTGAAATATTCCAAGCGGACTGGATACCCCTGAGCGTGGCCTTCATCTTCATGGCTCTGGCTCTGATCAGTGAGTTTTCATGACATTCGCTGAGAATATTGTATGGATGGTTGTGGCTGTGTGAACTGAGGTGCAATGGGTTTACAACCTGAAACCAGTAAAGAGATTGATGACTGGAGACCACAAGAGGATACGGTCAGCTGGGCCTAACATCAAATCTTTGCTGTATGGAGAAATAAATGATAAAAAATAACCACCATATCGAGAACATTATTATGTTGACGAGTAGACAACCAGTTGTAGGAGTAAATGAAATGGAACTGTAAAACAAAAAAACAATGGATGTGTCAAACTCAACAACATTCTAGAAATGTCTTTAGATATGACAACAACAAAAAAGATCAAAACAGACATATCAGAAATTAATTTTTTATATTAACTGCGGGACTAGGTCTTAGCAATCAATTAAAAAGATAAAAACATGATGTGGCGAATGTGTCTGATATTGCTGTGACAAGATACAAATTATCCACAAAATCTAAAAGGGGTGTACAGGAAGAAGAGGAAATTGCTTTGTGGGTGTGCTGGGTTTGTCAAGGCTCAATATAAATATATGGATACATTGTGAGACAGATACTTTGAATCGATATAGAGATAGTTGATAAAATTGCATAGTAATAAATAAATAACAATAATTTAAGAAACCCTAATAAAGCGTGTAAGGCTGGGTAAGAAGATTAAGCATGTTTTTGTTTTCCTCTACAGGTGAGATGTTTATCCCGTACTACATGGGCCGCGTGATTGACATCTTGTCTTCCAGCTACAAGGAGACGGTGTTTTTGATGGCCATATTTTACATGACAATATTTTCTATCACAAGGTAAATACTAAACATATGTAAAAGATGCAGATACAGAGACAGGATGTCTGCCTTTCCTCCTCTTTGTCCCGGCGCCTGCAGGACAGTAATGGCGGGCTGTGTTCCACATGACCATGATGACGGACTACCTTTCTACCCAGTTCTGTCTTTGTAGGTTGCCGTGGGGGCCTTTTCACGTTATGCATATCTCGGTTGACTCAGCGACTGCGGCGCCTTCTCTTCCGATCTGTCATCAAACAAGAAATCGCTTTCTTTGAAACCACGAAAACAGGTGATGTATTTCCTGTCCAGACTTTCATGGTTGAGCTCCAATAAAAAGGAAATGAATATGTCTTGTGATGTTTGTGTTTTCCATAATTTCAACGCAAGGTGTTTTGTTTATGTTTCTTTAATGAAATAAAATGGGTTCAAGTAATACTTCATTAACTGACCCTTATGCCTGACAGCCAAGCTTGATATATTCTGTACTACATGTCCCATGATGCTCTGTTAGTCTGTAAGCAGTGTGACAGGGCTCCTCCTTTAGCCACATCTTCTAGGGCGCCAAAACACAGCAACAGCGTAAAGTTCTAGTTCTAGATTTTTATTTCCACACCGCACTGCAGTGGTGGTACACAGCAAATTCAGTAGTTCACAGCAATTCAGTAGTTCACAGCAATTCAGTGTTTCACAGCAATATAAACCATTTTCTTTCCATCTGCTCTCTCCATATGCTGAACACTCCTCCACTTACACCAGCTTCCCTTATATTAAGGCTGAGCAACCCTGCAAAGCCACACCTGTCATTCAGGCTTCTGGGATAATGGCCCACCCTTCACTCCAGTATTCCAACTGCAGGGACCAGACTACAACTCCCAGCATGCCCAGCTACAGCACACACACTGATATACATATATCATTTCCCTGGGGTTTTAGCAGAAGGGAGGGATGTAGTTTAAAAGTTCTTGTCTTACATATCTCCCATTTATAACCATGCGCTGCTTCCTGCCACAGCAGATAAATGTATTTATGCTACAAGGGAAAAGCAGTTAATACCAGTATCACCAGTCTCAATTATGAGAAAAGCAGTTTAAACCTCAGCATTGACCAGTAATATTGATA